>MU127416.1:1702812-1931991 GCA_014904945.1 Gyrodon lividus | reverse complement strand
ATCATCCACCCCATAACTCTGTTTTCATGGATGCTAAGCTTGTTTAGTCTCTCGACTGTCGAGGCCAACTGGAACCTCGGAAACCTCGGACGTCAAGACACCAACAAGACGGTATCCAGTACGTGTTTCTTGATCATTTTGGCGCAATCAATCCTCAACTCGATTTCCAGACGTCTTCAAGTTTGTCGCGGACACCACCGGGTACCAGAACAACAACCTCACGGCTTCGTCGGCTCTTCCTTTCCTGAACATCTCCAAGACAATTCCCGGGCCCCTTAATCCTCAATACTGGGTTCCATACCTCGCCCCTAACACCGCTGGAACTGGTGGTGGAAACGGCACGACGTTCGTTGCACCTGGCACGAACATGTCCTTGAACGCTGCGAATGCACCAGCGCCAGTAAATCTGACTGCTGCTACAGTGACCAAGACCGGGACCAGTGGCGCTCTTGGTGGATTGATTCGGGCCAACCTCTTGACGTCGGTCATTAGTGCCGTCATCGCTGTCTCTATTTTTCTGTAGAGGTTCTGGTGCAGCTGAAGCTTATATTGTGGACAGAAGTAATTTATTTGCGTGTTATAACGTGCCATTGCGGTTATGGTCACACGAGGGTCGCCAGTGGGCCTCCCGAAGTCCGCAAAGTGAGCACCTAGGTAAGGTGAGTTTATGCAAATCGTTGTCCTCGTCATGGATGCCAGTCGGATTCTGGCAAGGGAAGAGGGTGATCAGTCACCGAGCATCTAGAACAGAGCGACAAGTACTGACCGTATGCAAGTTCAATACACTGGCCCGTATCCGTACCTTTGCTTTGCATGCAGAATCTTACACTAACGATAGCAACTGACTCGCGTCAAAGGAACGATTGTCTTCCTGAGTTGAGTCCTCCAACCTCGTGTGTGAGGCTTACATGTGACTCATTTGCCACACGTTGTCACATGGTAGTCCGGGCGGGGGTCGGGATACTATTCGTAATCATAATAAGAAACTTTGGGAAGAAACGACTCTTTGAAACTTCTATGCCCGATGTAAACCGAGTTGCTTATGCATTGACCATGCTCATTCGGAATAACTTAGGTGTAAAGGGTCCAGTTAACTGTTAACAAGCCACCGAAGTGCATGGCATAGCACCGTGAGTGAACGTTTGAACTTGGAAGGTGTACCTCGATCCGTACAACCGTCAGTGGACTGGATGATCAGATAATTTGTAAAAGATGAGGGAAACCACATCGAGCCAGCCTTTGGATCCTTATCCGATGATCCATGGGTGGTAATCCGTGTGGTGTTTGATGCACGAGCAGTGATGATACCAGCGAACGTGCACTATAGGGTTCAGGTGGTCGTGATGGACCCTGACAATGGCATCGGTTGGAGGTTCCTCGTCTGCAACGTTTCTTGGGAATATCGTGTTCCTTAATAATGTTTGTCACCGCAGATGTCAGATGGGGCCTCCAGAAATCACTGATTCCATGTGCCGCTTCAGTGTTAATATATCATGAACGAACTGGTGTCCCTATATAATAAAGCTCTCCTACGGTCCTACGGGTTGTTTCACTGAACAACTCACTCATGTCATTCAAGTACGCAGTCGTTCTTGGAGCAATCGCGAGGTCCGCGTCGGCGGCAATTGCCTCGACTTTCACTGCCCCTGCCCCAGCGTAAGTCAACTTGCTGTAGTCTCCCGCCCGTCGCAGCTCTTACATCGTCTCCCAGCCCAACCTCGCCCTCCCCTTTCTACGTTGGGAGCTCAAATGGCACAATCACCAACACGCCCAACGTACCCGGGAAAGTCTTCGACCGCTTTATTCAGATTTGGCTTGAGAACACGGACTTCGCTCAAGCTGCTTCCCAATCTGTCTTCCAAAACCTCTCTACCCAGGGTATCACTCTCGGCAGCTACTATGGTGTCACCCACCCTAGCGAGCCAAACTATCTTGCAGCAGCCGGAGGCGACTTCTGGGGTTTGGCCGATGACACCTTGGAATACATCCCCAGCAACATTTCGACGATAGTCGATTTGCTAGAACAGAAGGGCATCAGCTGGTCGTCCTATCAGGAAAACATGCCTACTGACGGGTATGCGGGCTTCAACTTTACCAATCCCGATAATTACACGTACTACGTGCGCAAGCACAACCCCTTGGTTATCTACAATTCGGTTGGCCAAAATACCACGCGTGCCTCACGTATCCGGAACTTCAACGACTTTGCTGTCGATGTCAGTATTTTTCTGGTTATGTCTATGTCTATGTTTCTCATGAACGAACGTGCTTTCAGGTCGGAAATAACTCCCTATCTCAATGGATTTTCGTTACACCTAATCTTCGCAAGTGCGTTAACATGTATCGCTCTGATCCCTGATACTTAATTCTATATAGTGATGCCCACGATACCACCATCGAGTATACTGCTGAATGGCTTAACTTCTGGTTGTCGCCACTACTCCAGGACCCGAGCTTCAACACCAACAAAACATTGATCTTGCTGACATTCGACGAGTATGTACATCTACAGCTTGGAAACAAAATTGACTTATGACGTGCCTTCTAGAAACGAAACCTATACCATCAACAATCGGGTTTATTCTCTCTTGCTTGGTGGCGCGATCCCTCAGAGCCTTTGGAATACAACAGATGATACGTTCTATACCCATTACTCGACGTGAGCATGTCTTTCTCTTCCGACAGGGTGAGACCTCATCCATATCATCCATCATAGCCTCTCTACTGTCGAAAATAACTGGGATCTTGGTAACCTTGGTCGACAGGATACCAACAAGACCGTTGCCAGTATGTCGTTCCTCGTCAGTTCTGCCACGACTTCTAACATACTTGGTAATGACAGATGTCTTCAACTTCGTCGCAAATGCTACTTCGTATGAGAACAACGACCTTACGACCACTTCCCTCCCCCTCCTGAACCTCACGGGGACCATTCCTGGTCCTTTGAACCCCGAGTATTACGTCCCTTACCTTGCGCCGAATGTCAACAGCACAGGCGGTGGAAGCGGACCGACCTTCGTCGGTCAGGGTGTCAACATGTCTTTGAACTCTGGCGATGCACCTGCCCCAGTGAACTTGACATCGGCTTCTTCTCAAACTGGTACCGGAGTGAACGTAAGGGTTGGCGTCCAGGGTGTATTTGGCGCTGCATTTGCTGTTGCCGCGGCTGTCGTCTTGGTTTAGTTGGCGAGTTTAAATGTCACCATCTCGCTTGAAAATGTCAAACATTTACGATGTGAAGATTGTTTAAATTCTTGCTAATTCATATGTCGGCATGGAATATTATAAGGCCCAGTACGCCTGAATAAATATCGATATATCGACAACCTAGAAGTCTCGAGGGACAGTTGCCAAACACAGTGGGGCAACCATGTATGATGGTACTACTAGGTACGTCTGCTTTTCTCTGTAGATAAATAAGAGAACAATGCCCCGCTGAACGTGTGGGCGAAAAGAACGGGTCCTGGTGACATTGGAAAATACAAAAAATGAGGCGAAACGAACCTGTGCGCAAAAAGAACGCTAGCGAGATGTCGGAACAAGTCAGAACAGATCAGAACGGGCCACATATCTTGGACTACGGCGGCTGTCAGACATACAAGGTTTCCGAGGCAAGTTTCTTGGCCAGGCAAGCACGGAAGCCGCGAAGCAGAGGATTCGGTCCAAGAAAGCTCTCACCTTGCAAGATGCGACAAATGTCATGGATCGTTATGAAGGTCAGCCGGGTCCGAGTTCTGGTAGGGACGGAAGAGGGCAACTCGGAAGAACTTGCTCCCACTTGCAATCGTTGCGGCGACCGTACGACGTCAAAACATAGGATACAACTAGTTTTTGGTTCAACTTGGAGGTGACTACTAACGAGAACTAGGTTCGAGATTTTGGTGCTCCCGAGACCGGCGGTTATCATCGACTGATTTTTTATAATTTACCTGGCCAATCAGAGTGCTTTGCTATTTAATTTCTTAAGGCTGCTCGGTTGGGTCACAGTGTCGTTTCTGACTCTGTCGCGAGCAACCTTCATTCACTGCTCGTAGCTCATCATGGCGTCTTTACTTCGCCATTATTCCCCCTCCGTACCAATGCCGTCTTCAACTTCAAACCCATTCGTTGACATACCAATCCCTTCATTTCTCGCGTCCACGGCTTCCAAACAGGCCACATGGCTATACACCACGCTGGCCCTCGTCGCCGCTCTTCTTGCGCTCGAACAGTCCGTGTACAGGTACAAGAAGAAGCATCTTCCTGGCGCGAAATGGACCATTCCAATCATTGGAAAATTCGCTGACTCTATGAAACCCACCATGGAGGGCTATATGGCTCAATGGAATTCCGGCGCACTCAGCGCCATTAGCGTTTTTAACATGTGGGGTGATAAGCTTGCACTACATCATCCGCTCTGACACGACATTGCATCCAGTTTCATTGTAATGGCTTCCTCGAACGAGTACTCGCGCAAAATCTTGAACTCGCCAAATCACGCAGAACCTTGCCTCGTGCACTCCGCAAAGCAGATCCTCATGCCCGACAATTGGTGGGTTTATCCTCTTCACCTCTGGGCCGATAATAACAATCTTGCAGGGTCTTCCTTACGGGTAAAAGCCATGTAGAATATCGTAAAATCTTGAACACTCTTTTCACTCGCAAGGCTCTCAGGTATGGCTTGTCCATGTTAAAGCTGTTACACAGCCTCACTCGTCACTGAAGCATTTACATCGGCATTCAAGACGCGATTGCTCGCAAACACTTGAACGAATGGCTCGCTAACGCCGCTAAGGACCCCTCACCCCAGGCAATCATGATGACGGCACGTAATCTGAACATGCACACGTCTCTTCGCGTCTTCTGCGGTAACCATATTCCCGAACACGGCGCTGTCGAGATCAGCGAAAAGTATTGGGATATCACACAGGCCCTCGAACTTGTCAACTTCCCCCTTGCCCTTCCGGGAACAAAAGTTTACAGAGCCATCCAAGCTCGTAAGATTGCATCCAAATGGCTGGAACTTGCTGCTGCAAGGGCGAAAATCGCCATTGCAGAAGGCGCAGAGCCAGAGTGCATGCTTGACGAATGGGTTAAGGAGATGCAAGCGCCTGGTTACAAGGGCCGTAAGGACTTTAGCGACCGTGAAATGGCTATGGTCGTGTTCTCGTTCTTGTTTGCGTCTCAGGATGCTATGAGTAGTGGCTTGATCTACGGCTTCCAACACCTGGCAGACCACCCCGAGATTATGGCCAAAATTCGCGAGGAACAGTACCGCGTGCGGGCCAACGACATCGACAAGCCCATGACTTTGGAAATGCTCGAGGAAATGCCTTACTTGAAGGCATTCGTCAAGGAAAGTATGCGTGTCAAACCCCCAGTCACCATGGTGAATTCCATTGGCTCCACCTCCACTGGCACACGCCTGATAAGTTCACAGGTTCCTTACAGAACCACCAAGGCATTCCCCATCGCACCCGACTATACAGTTCCCGTCAACAGCATGGTGATACCATCTTTCTACAACTCCTTGCATGACCCCGATGTATACCCCGATCACGACAAGTTGCTTCCTGAGCGATGGCTCGACGCCAACAGTTCTGCCAACACTAACCCAAAGAACTATCTTGTGTTCGGCAGTGGCCCTCACAAGTGTATCGGTATCGAGTACGCACAGATGAACACTGGGCTTGTCCTCGCCACGGCAAGTGTGCTCACGAACTGGGAACACCACCTCACCTCCGAGAGTGACAAAGTCCAGTAAGTCTACATTTGTTGTAGTTGATGTTCGACATGGCACTCACCATCCGTGAACAGGATCATCGCAACGCTCTTCCCCAAGGACGGATGCATGCTCAAATTCACTCCCCGTCCAAGGCCATAAGGGATTGAGATTGAGCATGTCTCTCATGTCTGCTGGCAGTCCTTCTTTTATAAACCCTTAATGAACTAATTAATTCGCATTAGACTCAAACGTTACTCTTGTTCGTCCACATAGGAATACAACGCATTTTTGACAAACTGGTGTTGCATGCGTGGTGTGATGCTACGTCCTTCGGCACAACCGCTATTTTGTTCTTGTTCTGTCGGCGAGGAATCTACGAATCCAAATGTATCGATTACGGTCATCTCCTGAAAGTTCAAGCTTCAGTGGTGGAGATGCCTCTGTCAGTGTCAACCTACACGGTCAACGCAGCGACTCAAAAAGAAAACTGTGAGAGATGGTGTCAGTGAGCCTGTGCTTACCGGTCAACCCAATGAGCGAGTCAAGTCAACCACAGGCAACCTTCGCATCGGAACGGCTTAGAACTTCCTGGTGTGAAAAGGTTGAAATACGAGGTCTCGGCACAACCACCCTTCAATTGATCAAGCATACCATACGGCGTCCCGTACTAGTCGATTTAGATTGGATGGACAACACGAGGACACATGCTATCTGGACTACACATTCCCCTCAAGTCAACAAGACGAGTCGTCGTTAGTTGTACGTAGATGCATAGTATAATACTCAAAAACATGGTAACTTGATCAGAAAACCAATACTAAATCAGGAAAAACGACTCCTTACACAACACCGAGAATGACTGTTGCTCTCAAGCTAAGTTCCCTGGGCGCAGGCACCGGCGGCTTCACGGGTTGTCCATCAGCCCCAATCTCACCAATCTCCGTTCTTAACGAACTAGACTTCCACCCCCAACTTTGACTGACCGAGAACACGTCTGGGACGCTCGTAAATCGCGTTATCGAAGATCCTGTAGAACTTGTGCAGGAGATGGAAAAGTAGGCGGAGACGCAGGGTCTGGGATCTCTGTAGGGCTGAATGGGAGCAACTGGTGGTGCTGTAGCTGGGATAGAGCTGCTGGTGGATTCATAGGTCGTCGCGAGTCCCGACGAGGTGGAAGGTGCAGAATGTGGGGTTGTACTCCGAGTTGGCGGATGGATTGAAGGCGAGTAATGTACAGAGGACACAGATACAGAGGTAGGGATGGGTTGCAGAAGTGAAGGTATCTTGTTATGGCCGCGTTCACCTTTACTGGCTACCTGCACAGGAGCAGAAGGACCAGGAATGGGATCAATGCTTGACTGGCGATGAAGGTATATTCCTAGCTGAATACCCTTCTTGCGCACTACCTGAATATAGACATTGAACAGGCTCCCGGCATACCAGATTGTGTGTGAATGGAGGCGAGACTTCTCTTTGAGCGAATCGATGTCCCAAAACTCGACTGCGAAGCGATATGGAGGATATGGGCACCAGCGAGCTTTGCCTGTCGCATCGCTCGCAATGCACTCGGAAGCAGTCTTCCGTTCCGCCTTCAAACCGAAAAAGTTTGCTTCAGAGGTTACGGCACGAGTTGCCGATTTGCTGTCAGCTGAAGGAGTAGGGGGATCAAATAACTGATCCATAGACGCCCCCTCAATGCCATTGCTATCACCAATGCGCAACGACGAGTCTTGAGCGACAGGGTAGTAGACTCTGTCCCTTTCATCTGGTGCGAATGGTTGCTGGGGTGGCTTCGAGAGGGAGGAGAGGATCTCTGCGGTGGTGTTACAGAGGGCGAGCTCTTTATCGTGTGGTGGTGGTGGTGGGCTGGACGCCGCTGCCGGACTTCCACCGGGTTTCGCAGTGATATGACAACGAAGTAATGATTGGTTCCAATGCGCGGACTGCAATATTGAAATTGGCACATAGGCTCGTCCAGTTGTTGGTGAGACGTCCTGTGATATTGCAATAATGTCATCGACAAGCTTCCAAGAAAATATCAGTGAAGGTACAACCTGGCAAGAGGCATCACGGTACCATATTTGTATAATAGATTCCTTCACGGAACATGACTTCCCAGTCTTTCTCTTCATCCTCGTCAATACCTTCCCTTCGGCGCAGCTCAACAACAGTGCGCGCCAGGTCGTACCTCTCACGCTCTCCCTTGACGAACAGAGCATCCGAGGAAATGAGCTCTCGTATCCAAGTCGGTGTCAAACCCCCTCTCGCCCATATGACCGGTACACGATGAGGTGTTGATTTGGATGCCTCTTCTAATGATGGCCGCGATGGCAGATTTCCCGCTCGCCGCCGAGGATTTACGGGTGGGGTAGACCCTGCGACCTCAGCGGGTAAATCTAAGTCTCTCGCACGAGACGCCTTTTCCTCGTATACGAGCATATCTGGGCCCCACCTCGCAAGCCAGCAGGCAGCAGCCTCACCAATTTTATCCGAAACAGCCCCGTAATTGAAAGACGGCGTGTATCTCGATAGATCCACAGCATCTGATTCGTTGTCTGATTCTGCTGGGTCTTCCTTCTGCATGTCAAGCTCGTGGAGTCTGTCGGCTAAAACGTCCCGTAAATCTGACTTGTCCGAGTTTGCGTTCGGGTAAATTGGGGTTGAGTTGGCAATTGACGATAATTTGACCATTTCGGCAATCTTCTCTAAGCCAACAGCTGCTTCTGGCTCATCTCCGCAGGACGAGTCGACGGCAATACCCGTAGCAACGTTGAGATACTGTACGGCCGTATATGGTCCCACAGTATTCAGTATGTAGCTGAGAGCTTGGGATGCGACCGAGGGAATGGATAAGTATACAGAAGTTGCAAGAAGTGAAAGAAGGAAGTTTGGACTTGCTGGATGATGTCCGTGGGGGGGTTCGGTTGGTGGAGCGGGACCAGGGAACGATGGTGTGAGTGGGTGCCCCGTGGTGGGAATTAATGATGGAGAGACATAGAGAGGTGGCCCACCACCGTACAGGCGGGCAATGCATATTCTGCGGAGTTGTCAGATACTGTACCAGAAGAGGGTGGATGCAACGCACTCGAAAGCTGATGTTTTTTATTGGTCAGAAACACTGTATCGTTTGAAGGAGAGGACATACCTGCGCGTGTAATATTGCGATCATCGAAGACGATATCAACTTCCTCAGGTCCTAAAAGGTGACTGCTGAGTTTAGGCGATGACTCAAGGAAACCGGCTGTGAAGAGCGAGCTAAAGAATCCCTGTGATGTTCTACGTTAATGCGAAGACTTGCGAGACAGCATGGTAGCTCACCGATTGAATGAGAACTACCCTGTGCAGCTTATAGACTGCTTCCCATGTGCCCCTGACATGGAGAGCAACATCTGCTGTGCGGGACTCTAGAAGAGAATTATAGATGTGCTGCTGGAGATCCACCGTAGATAGGCTACCTGGGGTCATATGAGGACGTCTAGCTGTGAATGAACCTAGCCTACGAGAACCAAAGTAGATGTCAGGGAGGGAAGGAGAAATATGTATCGCGCGGCTGCCAGTGGGAGCCTGGAGGAGGTCAATGTCAGTGTCAAGAGCAGTTATTCTGGTCGCCATATGAATGATACTTGGAGCCTAAATCTTGGTGATGGGTCCAATTACCCTGCCAGCTGCTCACCAGCCGTGAGGCACTGATCACCATCATCACGTGTCTACTACTTACAGCACCTTTTGCTCCTCCACCACACAGATGCAACAGTACGGACAACCCCATTCTCGTTTCTCAGTCCTCTCAGGGTCATCCTTATCATCCGCTGAACACTTATCACCAACTGCAACTTCAGCCCGATTATCCCTTCCATCAGCACCCTCAATCAATACAACGCTTAGCATTCCAAAACCAGGATTCCGACCAAATATCTATGATAGGAACGTTAACAAGACCCGTACAACTGAAGTGTCCGCGTCTGCATTCGCTTTCCTCTTTTCCGAAGTAGTACAGTACACACAAAAGCGCGTCAGCGGCATCAATGATCTAGAACGGCGGTGAGGCTTATCCTTCATCCTTCTCAATTAGTTTTGCCGAGTACAACGTGTGTCACAGGTTGAACACGCTGGGTTATCGCGTCGGAATGCGAGTCCTTGAGCTTATGGTGTGGCGTGCTGAGTCGTCCTCCAAAGCACCCAAACGGGAGGTTCGCTTCTTGCCGGCTTTAATGTCTATCCACACACAGGTGTGGAGAGCAGTGTTTGGCAGACCTGCCGACGCGGTCGAGAAGAGTGTCGAGAACGAGGATGAATGTGGGCCGTTTATAGGGTATCTTGGCTATTTTTCACTCTGATCACATCTGTAGACATGATCATTGATAATGATCCACCGATCGAGCGACACATATCCGTACCGAGGGACTTGAATACACTTAGCTGCTCGTCATTTACTGCCGGCATCGTCGAAGCCGTTCTGGATGGACTGGGTTTCGTAAGTTTCCTTCATCCCTGCAGAAACGCCTTGCTGACTGAGCCCAGCCTGCACGAGTAACTGCTCACAGCACTCCTACCCAACAACATCCATCACGGACTACCATCCTTATTAAACTAGAAAAGTCAGTATTAGAACGAGAAGAAGTATTGAAGTAGCTGTGTCATTCTGTCCTTCTCCACTTGTGAGTTTCTGGTAGCAGATGAGGCTTTAGCTGGACAGCGAGGAAGCGAGCACACCCCGCCTTAAATCTAGCCCCCAGGCTTGTAATAATAGAGGTTAAAAGCCGAAGACTAGTGCCGGAGACAAACTGGACCATAGATCTTGTATTATCTGGCAATGTTATCAGGCCTCTCATTCGTGACTATCAGCCAGCCAAGGTCGAGGGAAAGTAATAGGAAACTTCCATCATACAGACTTTGTGGATACCCTTGTATGATACGATGGTCAAGATTCGTGAGATCATCATCTCCCCACCGCTGGTAAACACCTCCTGTGCATGGGCCTCGGACGACAAGCAGCTCGCGGAATTGTTCGATTGCTCGTATATTGGTGCCGTGACCACCCGGACAGCGACTCTTGGTGGCTTCAAGGAAGACTCCTCGCACACAGTCAGTACAAATCCTCTGAGATCCGTTCTTTGGGGTTCTGACCAGTTGGCTTGAAGGTCGCCTTCCTAAAGGATTCACTGTCGTCCCTCAACTCCTACGGCTACTCACCGCATCCGCTATTCAGCTACATAGGGCCGCGGGGATGGATCAGGACCATACTCAAAAGAAGCCCTCAATCGACCAAGCCATTCATTATCAGCATCACCGAGACCTCCACAGAAGACCTCCGCACAATGCTCAACTCCATTCAAGGTCTTCGCGCCTTCAATCCATCCTGGGCGTCGCGTATCGCTGTCGAATTCAATGCTAGCTGCCCGAATATCAAAGGGCACCCACCACCCTCGTATGACTTTTCCAGCCTCCGCCCTTTCCTTGACGTCTTCTCAGACTTCTTTTGGAAAGACCAGACCTTGACAATCGGGATAAAGCTGCCACCCTACTTGGCAGCGACACAATTCGTCAATGTCGTCAATGGCATTGCAACCTACTCTCGTCCGGACCCAACCTCCGGGAAATCCGTAAACACGTTCGCCTTTTTAACGTGCACCAACACCCTTGGGAACAGCCTGGCTTTCGCAGACCAGGCGATAGATGGGGGAGGGGGAGGTGGGGAGTTTGCCGTGCCACCAGGTGTTGGTGGTCTTGCCGGAGAAGCCATACACTCGTTATCTCTCGGGAATGTGTATTCGTTCTCGAGGTTGCTCTCTGAGTCGCAGGATCCTGCCATACGAGACATCGCCATCATTGGTGCTGGAGGTGTTACATCGCCAGAGGCACTTCGTCGCATGCATCGAGCTGGTGCGAAGGTTGTGGGGTGTGCAACATTGTTGGGAAAACTGGGGGTAGCAGCCTTTGAGCACCTCTCTCGGAAGTCCAGCGCAACGTTGTAGATTTGACTTTGGGAAGTGTGAAAGGCTACATGCATGATATCATGCGAACAAATGAAGAGAAAATACAGTGAAATGCAAGAGAAATAAGTGCTTGGATTAACTCTGTATGTATTGTGATATAAGCAAAACGGTTAAATGAATCAATAAATGATAGTGTCCAACTAGTGGTAGTACGATGAAGAAGAGGAGTTAGTAGACATGAAGCTATCTGACTCATTCCAAGAAAAGTTGGAGAAATCTGGTACTGATAGTTCTGGTACGGTATCGTGGTGCCGCAAGAAATCCATGATGGGTTGAAAGTTACCAGGGGGTGAGATGGAGCGCGGAGAGGGTACACCATCCCTCATGTTGGGTTCATGGTAGTGATACTCCCAGAAGGTTGTTGGCAAGACCACATCCGATGTGCTTGGATCTGTGGGATAGAAACCCTGTGGTTGAAAGAAGCGTGATGGCGGCGCGGTGATAGATGCAAGAGGCTGGAGAATTGTCAGTACATTCAGTCGCCAGTTCAGTGGGTTTGGACGCTCACTGGGAGGAAGATGGTTCTGTCCGGTATTTCCTGGGGAAATACACTGGCTGCCTTGATGGGTGGCAACAAGGGGCTGCGAAAAGGTGGAATATCACAATCCTCAGAGACCCCTTCGCGAGGATGCCAGCCATTGAACGTTCTTGACTTCTCGACACTTGGGGGTGGGAGGGGTTGGCTGCGATCCGAGAGTTTAGCAACATTACTGAATTCAACATCAATTTCTTTGACAGCACTCTCCAACTCCTTGCCATTTTTTCCGGCTAACAGCAGCTCAGCGACTTTCTCGCATCGCTTCTTGTCCTCGACACCATTCCGGCGCACGTTGCGTTTCACCGGCTTGTTAGCGCGACAAACAGGAGAGAAACGGTAATTAGGGTAGCGTTGCGCGTGCTGAGCCTTCTCAGCTGCAGCCTTGTCGCGCCAGACCTTTTTGTCTGCTGCCGAAAGGTGGTTCCAGCAATGCGCGATGATGCGCGTGATATGCCTGTTGTCGTGCTCGATGTTTGTGGTGATCTTTTGAGCCGCGGCAAATGCGGAACGAAAGAGCATGAAAGCATTCCTCGGACGGGGGACATGATCAGGTGACTTGTTGCGTGAGGAGCCACGGGAGGGAGGGATGGGCATGGATGCCAAGGCTGCAGACGATGGGAAGGTAGGGGGGAATTGAAAGTCGGGAAGCGGCACTCCCTCCACGGTAGGAGACGGAGATGAATCATAAGATGATGCGGGGGAGGGGGCAGGAGAGAGCATGTACATCACAGCAGTATCGAAGGTTGGCCATTGGCGGCCGGTGGGCAGCAAAGGACCCTCGAAAGGAGATGGTGACAAAAAGTCATAAGATGTGGTGCCAAATTGACTTTCCCTGTTTCCAGCGTCAGCTGTAAAGTTGGTCAATGTCTACAAGATCGCAAGGGGAGTTGTATGTACTTACAGTTGTTACTGGGGCACGGAACGGAAAAGTGAACGAACTGAGAGGTGGGGGGAGAAGACATGACATGAAAAGGCGGACGATTCTGGATGGGATAGAGACATTTTGTGAGGTACCTTTATAAGAACAGAGCAATCTAGGAGGTGACGGAACTGGGTACAGACAACCCTTTCAGAAAGTCACATCGAGGCATGCACGACTTTCACAGCTTCTCCATTTGGTAGGAACTCCCTCGCTGTGATCACATTAATTCACCCCTTTTGGTATGTGAAGTAATGTGATATTGTCAGAGGGTTACCCACTCGGCATTTTGCGCCTCCACGTTGCAAGTCGGAATGGCGCCCATCCCAGCCGACGTCACCGATTGGGCCCAAGCACCTAAAACCATTTGTCATCTCCGATATCTGCTCAGGTCGATGAGACTGCGGCGGTGACCTTGTGCTCTCTGGCATTGCCTCCGGACCACCACCCACTGAGGGCACGATGTCCAAGTTAGATCAGATACCAGGCCGGCATTATGAGGCAGGATCAGGCCAGTCCGAGTCGATGGCGAGTCGTCGGGCTCGTCGAGCGCTGCAGCCTGCAATGCCACTTCGAGTGATAATGGTATTGGACTCGATCTCGTCTACTCCACAAGTACTAATCCTGTCAATCCAACTATTCGTACAATGACACCTACACCAATCGTAAATTCTACACAAGTTGTTTAGCGGCATTGATTAACTCCAACATCTTTCCCAAGGCAATCAAACCGAAACTCTGGGCTCCATACGACGCAGGTTCCACTTGCAGCATCTCCTCTGCAGCGCACCATGCTGCCCAAGTGCGTTTGAATGTTTCTGCAATCAAACGTGACTCCCGATAGTAATCGTCCTCGTCATCGTACCATTCTCCGTCATCCGAAAAATCATCGCTCTCTTCTTCCTCACTAGCCGCGTTGCTTGCACGCATCTCGGCTCTCACAGCACGCACAAGCTCGTGAGTCTGTCCAGTACAATGAGACTCGAGTTGTCGTCAATTAAGTAAAGGTATACACATACCTGGAGATTCATAGCCCCGACCGCTTCCCTTCTCCGATGGTGGTCCGACCAATTGGCCATAATCGTTCCACTCACCAGTTCCGCCTCTGAAACGTATGTGTCTTTACTCTTCGAGATGGTATGGGTTGTCCCAATGGCAAGCAGCTGCCGGCAATACTCGCCCAATAGATAATACATCTCCTTATGGAGCTCCTCCGACGGGGTATCCAAGCTTAGCCCGAGGCCATACAACCCAACTCCCCTAAGGGCTCGTTTGATGACGTCCCCTCCTGATGGAGACTGTGAGCCGTCCCACTCGTCTGGCATCCAGTCATTAACCGGGACCCGACGGAAGAGCTGTCCGAGCAGCTTCGGGCTGTTGTAGTACTGATCGCTGTTTACATTAGCACCATCTTGAGCAAGGAAGTCGGGTTTGGTGCGGCTTCGATGTCTTGGGAGATCCTGGAACCTGACTGGTGTTCCGGTTTTTGGGAAATCAACGGCGTGCGAGGCAAACTGTGCGAGCTGGAGACACTCAGGACAGCTGGGGTCTGCAAGATCAGAATACCGAAGGTGGGAGATGGCGATATGACCGACGAGATCGGCCTCAATCTAAGTCAAGAAGGTTAGGCAAGACAAGGACCAGGGCAAGCTACACATGTGTGATTTTTCACTTACGTAGTCGAAGATAAAGTCGACAACATCTTTGATTGCACAAGGGTGTAGGGTTTCCTTGATTGGGAGGGATATGTACTCTCCTGGTGTTTTAACCACTTGAGGAAGCAACTTTGGCTGTAGTGGCCTCAGCAGGTAAAGTAGGGTCTCTATGGGAAAGACCTACGTCAAGAATTAAGTTGAAATCGTCTCCGTCCAGGTCTCCCCCCCCGAGGCACGAAGGCAATGATCGAGCACCCCTACCAACAAAAGTTAGCCCCGTGCCGAGCTTGAACAATATGGTAGTAGAGATATATACCTGCATGAAAATACCACAACGTTCGTCAGGTGTTCCAGCTCCGGCCGTCTGACCGCGGTGACGACCTGAACATCGCCAGGATGTATCTGAGGGCTTCGCGTGATAGCGACTTCGCCAGTAATTTCTTTGTATAGACCGGTCTTCTCGTCGTGGACAGTTGCATAAATCTCTCTTTCTTGGAGACAATCCCACTCGTCAGATACTCCGAGGAGTGTAAACGACCCTGGCACCGCAATGTGGGCGCGATACTTGAGCTCGCGCAATATATGTGTCTCGGCGCAGTGCAAGGAGTTGGCGATCAAGTCGTTATACAGATTGGTGTCGCCGTGCGTTTCGTCTCTTATCTTCAGATGAAGTATGGAAGACATGTCCCGGAATAATGTCGGCAGGTGGAACGAGGTGCCCAAGCCATGTTGCTGCAAAACCTTTGACGCGTCCTTGAAAGAAGTTCGAATAGACCGTGCCTCGTTGATCGAACAATCCTGCAACTCGATGACACGCTCGGTGCTCACTCCCAGATACTCCATGACCACGATCAGAGGTCGGTTGAGAAACATTGCCTTTGGTCGCATGGACGTAGACTGAATATCGAATGTGCGATTATCTGCCTCGAACTTGACCTGCGAGGGTCGTAGACAGACGACCCTGCCCTCAAGCGTGGGGTCCTGCACGACCATGCCTTTGGCACCTCCAAGGCGGAACTGGAAGGCAGAAGGTATCTTTCCCCGTGCGGGACGTCTCTTAGTCCGCTGGTTTGCTTTCCAAATCTCTCGGGCAATCTCAACGGAGATAGGGCTGCATCCGTCAGTCATGACGTTCCCCGAAGGAGACTTCAGGTCATCGATGCGTTGGATCTCGTTCAGCCGTATGGTGATCGAGGGGTCTGTGGCTGAGAACGCTTGAGACCAGCGAGCTCCCAGCCTCGCAGGTTGGTGCTGTAGTCGCGAGAAGTCCCCCTGCAGGAACAAGAAGCATGATGGTGAGGCCGTGGGCACTGGTTAGAAGGAAGAAGAGCTTACGAGACTTTCCCTAATTGTTTGCGCGTCCAGCCATCTTCCTTCGTCATCCAGGAAAGGAGTAACGAACCACAATGAGTGCTCCTTGAGCCCGCTCATAGAATACCCCAGAAGATGGTAACGCCTACCCGCTATCACACAGCCATTGAGCAGAACCGGGCGATACCGCTTAGCTAGCAACTCTGTAATAGACATCTCCAGGTCTCGTCGGAGTTTCGACCGATTCTCATCCTGGAAGGAGACACGCAAGAAACACTCGTGGTGTCCGAAGCGACGTAAGACGCTGTTAGATTGATCCGCCACAGGTCCTTCGAAGATATGTCGCGTAGGAGTCAGGATCATGTGGTAAGAGTAGGAGACACCAACGGTGGGTGAGGTGACGAGTCGTCCCCTTGGCCGCTGTTGTTCCTCAAGATAGAGCTCAATTGCGTGCATGAGATGATCTACGAGAGTTGTCGGTGCATGGCTATTTCTCCTTCGGGATCGCCACCTGCGTCTTGCTTTCCTGCTCCCACCTTCATCCTCCAAGGTTGAAATGAATCTTCGGAAGATCGGCGCTGCTGCCTCTCCATGGGTTTTGCAGAGGTCGTCTAGTGTGCCTCTTAGAGACTGCGCGTTGGAAGGGCTCAGAGTCCAGTTTGTGATGGCTTTCTCCACTTCGAACGCGAGCTCGAAGGGTAGATCACCAAGAAAGTCGAGGTTTGGAGAAGTGGCGACTGCCATCTCGTGAATAAGTACATCAGCTGCTTTGGAGTTGTGACGGATGCGAAACCTAGTCTGACAGGCATGGATAAACGCGCCCTTGTCAGCTTCGTTGGCGAATGTACACGCCAAATTGAAGCAGCCGGCAGGCATCGGGACATCGGGGATGAGTCCTTGCAAGCGCATGGACTCTTGGCGGTCGTTAATGAAATCTTCAGTAGCAAAGATCGGAAATGCATTGGCTCGAATGAAAAGAGTGGGACGATCCGCTACGTGGCTATCGACTATGGAGTCAATCGCCGAAGGTGGATAAGAAACAGAAGTGGTAGTGCCTAGTTGTCGATCCCCGAAAATGCTGAGCATGTTGAGCATGGAGATGAGATCTTGATTTCGATCGGGGTAGGAGGGTTGACTTTGCTTGCGAAGTGTGAAGCGCACCTGACGACGCTCAAGATCGCAAGCAATGTCAGCTTCTCCTTCTGCGACGCACTCGGATGAAAATGAACCGTCATGGAGAAAGCGGCCGAATCCATATGACGTGAGTTGATAAGGCCTGCTCTCTTGAATGCGCCTCTCCTTTGCAGCTTTTAGTGTTTGAGGGTCCTGCCAAGGCTTTGCGTTGAGTATGGCGAGTCTCTCCTGGTTGACGGGCTTGGTACTGAGAGTGAAGATGACGTGAGCACCTTTAATCAGGACACCGATTCCGCCGTAAGCACGAAGAAAATCGTTCCCAGCTATCTCAGTTGGCAGACTAAGTATTCCTGCCTTGCCGCGCGAATCGTACTTCTTGAAAAGGTAGACATCGAAATTCAAGAGAGGCTGAAGTGGAAATGGGGGCTTATGGAGTATCTTGGCAAGTTCCACCTTAACATCGTCCTCGCTCGCTGCCAGGGGAACTCGGCGCATGTAAAGATCCATGACGCAGTACCTCTGAACAATACGATAAGTGTTACAACCAAGAAGAAAGGACCTACTCACCTTGAACACGTGAAGGGGTAGTGCAGATGGAGCGGGGCCTTCCTGTGGTAGGTTTATAACAACGTCCTGAAATCATGAAACTTCGGATAAACGCCCTGGATAAGATATTGATAGCGATGAGACACATAGTAGGTAGTATTACTGGGCCTTGCCGTGTGCTAAGAACTCAGATAGTTACGGAACATTGATGGATATATGTAGTAAACCTTTTGAGAAATCAATATTAAATAATATTATAATGTGGAACTTGCTTACACCTAATCTAGACGGCGGCGTTTGTCCTGATCATGACCCCGCGACGGCAAGGACCGTGACCGTGATCGTCGTCGATCGTTTCGGGAGCCACGATAACCACGCTCCCTGCTTTCTCTTCTTTTCTCACGGTCTTGCCTTGATCTATCCCACTTGAGTGGGCGACGATCTCGTCCATCCCGGTCACGCCATGACTCTGAGTCCCTGTCGCCCCATCCACCCCGTGCAGTAGAAGTTGCATTAACTCCAGAGGCTGGGGGTCCTCGTATTGAGGGAGGGCCGGTATTTTGAGGGCAGTCTCGGAAACATTTACTAAGCAAAGGCATAGATACAATCAAATAAGTCTTACCTTTCTTAAGGTGTGGCCCACCGCATAAAAAACATCCCCCCCCTTCTGTGGAACGACCACCTGACTTGACAGGACCAGCACCTCCAAAGCCACCCTTTATCACAGTCGTATCTTGATCTAGAAGGTGTGTGTATTTGGTTCGGCTGCGCTTTCCGAAGTCCTTGACCTGCATCACTTTGGGCAAAAGTGAAACATCGATCGTGGACTCCGTAGCTTCCGTGTAGTCGTGCTTCCTGATGATCTCATCATCCTGTGGTTTAAATCAGTACATCGGACCGTATGTTTGTACACAGCACGCATGATTACCGACCTGGTGGAAGGCACCCTTATGCCAGTATTTCTGGAGGAACTTCTGTTGGCCCTTTGGTTTTTCCGCTCTTAGTTTGTTGGCTCGTTCGAGATCCTCCTTCAATCGCTGTTCCTCCGGAAGTGCGCGTCTCCGTTCAATTTCTTCTCGCTCTTCCTCACGCCGAAGCTCTTCCTCTTTCTCCTTCTTGATTCTCGCAAGCTCCCTTAATCGCCAAGCCTCGAATTCCCCATCGGGGTCAAGCCCATCAGTGTCATCGACATCCGGGACCAATTCCTCCTTTTCCTCTACCATTCTTCTTTGAGTGTCAAGTCAGGACAGTGAATACAAAAGACATACTTTCGGCCAATTCTCTTCTTATGCTCTCAGCAACAAGATCGTGGCTTTCTTTCTTCCGCTGTTCAGCAGCAAGCTCCTTTCGTCGTTGCATCTCTTCCGCTTCTTGAGCGAGCGCATCCTTCTCTACTATCGTCGCGCGTCCACGTCTGTAACATACTGAGCGGTAGCAACAGGGAATTCATCAAATAACCAGTAGCGTACTTCGGAACAAATACAGGTCTGAATAGCAGTTTGGGCTTTTCTCCCTCCGACTCAGACTCTTCTTCGCTGGACTGAATCACAACATCATTAGCCATTGGCCATGACCACCACAACATTCGCAGAGACTTACCTCTTCTTCCACCTCTTCTGCCTCTGCTTCCTCGGGTCCTTCCGACTCCTCTGTGTGATATGTTTAAGATGGCGCAGCGAGGAAGTCAAATTCTGACATACCTTCCTCCAACACAGTTCGCCCAGACTCTTCGCGACCAGCCACAATAACTTTTCCGTCCTGGGATATACTGACATCCTTCAGGGAGACATTGATAGCTCTCGTCGTCTTGATCTGCGCTGCCCTCATCGGTACCATATCATCTTCATCTTCCTCCTTCGTGATGTCTTGCTCCCCGCCGATTTGGACGTCCCCCTCCTCCAGTACCTGTTGCTCCTCATCCTCTTCAGAGTCTGAGGGAAGTTCCGCGACGCCTTTGGGTGCTTTTCCTTTCCAGTAACGCCCAGCTGCACGAGCTGGTCGTGCCGTGTGTTTTCTGACCTGGGTCGCGAGCACAGTGGACATAATGGACGATGAAGAGTGAAATCACATGCGTACGTAAGCAACACCTTCAGACCAATTGGTTCCGAAAACCGTATCAAGAGGTTGCGCATTAATCTCAAATATCGACAAAAGGATACAGCCAGATGTGGCTGGACTATCTTACACAAAATAAAACGATTGTAGATCATGTTGTACGAACGATTGGAGCGGGACTCCCCAAGTCAGGCACCCAGACCTAAAGGGAGACAACTTCAGGTCATCTTCACCATCAACAAATACCTCAATCGTATCTGGGAGGAGTCATAGACGATGTACTGCAAACGCCGTTAGCTAAGAGCCTTGATAAGTAACGAGTGTTAGAGGTTACCTCGTTGTACATCAAGTGTCCTCCGTGTGACACACCCGACGGAATCCCTTTTGGCATATGACACCCCTTGAGCGCCTCGTTGTCCAAAGCTTCCCCAGCATCTTGCCAGTCCGTGGGCTGCGTTTGGCCTATACCCTTCGTAGCCCTACAGCGATTTAAGTTCAAGAGTGAGTTGAGAAGTGATAAAGGCAGTTCACAGTTTATTGTTTTTCTTGCAGTCGACGTCAGCATTGTAGGATGCAGATTGAAGCTCCAAGTATGGCTTTGCAGCAACTTCACACAGCAGAAGCACTCCGATCGAGTTGCTCAGACTACGAACGTATGGTGAGGACTGACTGAGCAGCGGATCAAATCGGCTACTTACTATGCATGGCAGTAGTTGGCAGACTGCCAGTGGAGATTTCATTAGCGCACGAAGCAGTCTCACCTCTTGTTTGCTTACTTTTGACATCATCTGCACCAAATGGTTGGCCTCAATTTGTACAGGGGACTTGGGGGATAACTTACATCAGCGAAGTAGACGCCCTTTCCAAACATATACCCTGATTTCAAAACTGTCAATAAATTGGAGTTGTAAGTGAACGCTTGAACCTACCAGTGGCGGGTGCTACAAAGCAACAAGTTCAAAAGTCAGGCGGAGTCGCACAGGTTGGTGAACAGGTGCTGACCTTCGGGCGGGGCAATCCGCAGACCTTGCTTGAGAATACCTGTTCAGTGTCAGTGTCAGTGTCAGTTGCAATACTGACCAATTGACGAAACCGCATACCGGCAAAGTTCGTGGTCCGTGAACCATGCCAGAGAAGTAGCCGGTCGCCAGTCGCCAGTTTATCGAAGCCAGCGTTTGTCCAAGCCACCGTCTCGGACTCCCTGAAAGCAATGAGCGCAAGACTCAGAAAATCAACACGGATGACGGACTAACCTCTCCACACGGAAAGCATGTAGTACCGACGAACTGAAGTTCGTATGAGTGGCGCCGTGGGTGGTCATAACATACTCCGTGAGTGACCCGAACTCCTTGCTGGTCTGAGAGATCGGCTCCATCATCGTAAGCCCAAGCGAATGGAAATGGGCGTCGAGGGAGTTCAGGAGGTTGCCGTTTTCATCCCTGTTTACATTAATCGAAATCAGCTTGCTTGCAACTTCCTACCAATCACTTGAGTCAGCAGGTTATGCACGAAGAATTTGATGTTAAAACGTACCATATCCCCCAAGGCGTCAACAAGCTCGAGTTCCTGGGTGAAAGGTGAGGAAAACACAAATACATCATTACACGTGTTTTTACCTTCTTCAAAACTGACATCGTATTGATGACAGTAGGGCGCACCCTTCCAAACGCATGCGGAATGATCCTGTCCAACACCTCAGACACCTCAACATCCACAGGCCCATGCACCGCGGAACGCACGAGTAATACTCTCCACTGAGATCCTCGCAAGCTTTTTGGAAACCCACACTTGACTTTGCTAAATCTCCGTCAGGCTTCTCAATCGTTTCGGCAAGTTTCTATGGAGGTGGCAGTTAGCGAGGGCGTCTGTTGTATTTTGTGGTACGCACCTTCAAGGCAGCAAACCCATTTAAGATCGTCGACTTTGCGAGTTTGCCTGGAATAAGATGTGAGATTGTGGAGGGTGTGTAACGTTCAGCGTCATACCGAGAGGAAGCTTGTTCGCATCATAGTTCATCGAAGACAAGTGCGCATCGATCAACCTAACCGAATCATTTAACAGCATGACTACCAGGACAAGAACAGCACCGACTTCGCGGAGAAGATGAGATTACAAAATGCCTTTAAAAAATTCAACTGAGGTCTGACCCGACACTTGAGATGCCATACCTGAAGTTCGCTATGGAGCTGTGAATCTGGGATCGGCTCTGTATTTTCTTTGCTTCCGCTCGCTTTCGATTCGTCCTCTTCCTCAAACGACCGCTCTGTGAGCAAGTCAGCGAACAAAACGAGTAAAGTAGGGGTGAAAATGACCAAGCCAGTGATATTTTCCTGTCACATCGTCAGATATCCAAAAACATGGAAATAAGGCAAGACAACTTACCCTTCGCTGCAGTCATACCATGTCTGTTCTCCCAGGCAACACCGGTCTTTGACCTGAACTGTTTCTTAAACTCGTTGACTGCCGTTGACGAGGGCCACGGACCCTGTCTATTTTGTCAGCCGCACTCAAGACCTCTGAGAGGCTGGAGGACTTTTTGTTGACTTTGTCCGTTCTCTCCAACGCGACCCCACCTAGTGTACAACATACAAGCTGCATCGTTGCCAATCGGGTGAAGAAGCTGAATGACATAGAACCTACATGTAATAACGCTTGATGGTGTGTGGTGTGTGAAATGGTAGAAAACCTACTTATTCTTGTTGGAACCAAGCTCTGTTTGATTGAGCATGGCATCCCAGACAGTTGTCCCGTCCGAGTAGACAACATGAGTGTCTGATCGTAGCATAAGAGGCTCGCTGACATGTATCATAAGTCAGGCAACTACTCACTAACATACACGGACACTGGGTCAACAGGAGCTTTGCCTCGTTTCAAGATAGTAACCTAACGAAAGTGAGAAGGAGGGTTGATTGTCTAGAAACAAGAACTAACCATTTTTTTGGGTTCATCCGCGCCTTTTGTATCTGGCGCGTCACTCTCGTTATTGGGGTCGTCGCCGTTGTTCTTGGCCTTTTTTGAAGGACCAGCATCCTCCTCCTCGTGAGTGCGTTTACCTTTGTCTTTGGCTGACTTGGGTTTCGAGACTGGTTTGATGCGAGTAGAAGGCAGGGCTGCAGCTGCAGATGCAGGCTTCGGGGTGGCCACTTGCCTAGAGCTTGACCTGGTCGCTCTGGTTGACGTTGGCTTAGTTACGGTCGCGTCTGCAGGAGCATTAGTGGATGTTGTAGGAGGTTTCTTTCTGGGAGGCATGTTGGTGAGGGGAGAGTGACGACGGGAGATGGAGACTCAGATAGGGGCGTGGGTTCATATACACCGACGCGCGGTCCACCCCTGAAGTGACATTTGGCGCGTGTTGAAAGCGGGGACAACGCGCCTCGGCTTTGCAATACCGCCCTCTTTCCATTCCTGGACATCCCGACGCAACTGAGTCACGATAAAGGCGGGACCACTTCCCGTTTTGAAAGACGTTGAAGACACCGCATCGATTGCCCCTCAACATCAATGGTGCAATCCAGTGTTTTGGAACGTTTATAGCAGCCCAATCTGCTACAGTAGCACGTATTAGCGCGCTGAAGGAACCAGTAGCTAAGGATGGCATGGAAAGTCTCTTTATCAACGAAACTGTTGATATAAAACTCTCGAGCAACGCCCAGGCTATTATCACGCGTCATCCCCAGCGATGCCATAGCCCCAGACTTTGGGATGAGCTGTACAACCTGGCGCACGCTATCCATAGGGATACAGCAAGGCAGTCCCTCGACTGGGTCTGGAGTAAGCTGATGGTCATGTTTCTTTTTTCCCTTCTGTCTGTGATTTAGCTATCTCTCGTTTAATCTCGAGCATCTGCTCTCAGAGTGCGTTGTTACTGCTAAATTCGTTATCAGTTTGTGTCAGATTATCAAGGCTGCGAGTGGTAATCTACGGCTTAATCTTGACAAGATCAAAACCCGAGATAAGGAAGATTTGATTTAATCAATGATGCTGACTGTGGAGGCAACGTAAGTCTATGAAGACTACAAATGCCACAGGTTCCTATGGGCTGCTGAGTCGGCAGGGTCAGGTTGGTTGTTCTTGTCATGTTCGCTCGGTAGTCGTTTTCCTGATGGTATCAAGACCGCCCGTTGTGACATGTGAAGCCCCGAAGAGTCATTCAGCTCGAAGTGGTTACGGTGCCGCGACTCGGTGACTCAAAGAAACACTTGTACCATATGGAACATTCAAATATTCACAGCTAGTTCCCGTCAGGTACATATATAAATACCAAGGGCCAACTTGGTCGTCTTTGCCTCTTATTCCTCGACATACCCTCAGGTTGTAGTTCCGCCAAGACCGTAGCAATAGAGAGGCGCTGCGAGGACCTCTCATTTCGCCCAAATGTCTTTATGGGCCCAGTACACCGACCCAGGACCTTGGCAAGTCCTCTTACGCGAACATTACACACAGTCGCTTGTGATAAGCCCCAAGAACGCGTAAGTTACCCTCTCGTCCTTCATTGCCATTTGACCAGAACAACCCCACGCGCCCTTTTAGAATATGGTCCAACTCCCTCATGATTCCCTTTTACGCTGCAAGTACATCCGTGTTCATTCTCTTCCTACACATCCTCTCCGCGTCCTATCCCTGTCAAGCTTTCGGAAGATGGTTGTCGCGTCTTGTATCCCGGTCGAAGCAGGCAACTGTTGACAAGAGCCTTGATTGGGGAAATGACCAGCCACTCATCTCGCAACTTGGGGGACACGTCATTTTTGGTTTCAAGTTCGCCAAATTCCTTGGTTGTTTATCATTCCTGTACCTTGCTCTAGTCACTCCTTTGAAAGAGAGCGGAAAGGAATCCACTTTGCAAGGTTATCTTTCTGCACTGGTCCACGCCGAATGGGCCCAACTTGCAATTATTGCGACTGCAGTACGTGCAATATGAGAGAACAGGAACCAAGTTCTCATTGTTGTCACAGACATACATATCTGTGCTCGGCCTGCTCTCAGTCACGACAAGATACAAGTACAGTAGACCCGCGTCACAACATCTTGCAACCGTTCTTCTTGTGACTTTCTCGGTGTTCGCATGCCGAGACCTATACCCTCTGTTAACCTTCAATGAACAACCTGAGGATCTCCATGAAGGCTGGCTGCTCTGGGCTAAGGTAGCTGTTCTCACAACGATAAGTATCATATTACCGGGTGTGGTCCCAAGCCAGTATGTCCCCGTCGATCCAACAGTACGTCACAATAAGCTTGTTTGACCCTCGATACTGAAGCCAAAATTAGAATCCTTCCAAGTTTCCTCATCCCGAGCAAACGGCGTCATGGCTGTCAATGTCTTTGTACTTGTGGCTGGACCCCATCGTGTTCATGGCACAACGCGTGTCTCACTTGTCTCATGATAAGCTTCCACCTCTTGCAGATCATGATCAATCTCGGAACTTGAAAGCGGGAAGCTTTCCGGTGAGTCAAATCCAGTATTGTTTCGCGTTGTTTGATATTGGAACCCCGGGCAGCACATGGATGTGTTTATGAACGGAAAAAAGCGGCATGTCTTCTTCGGCCTCATGAGAGTGTTCAGTAAGTCGACCCTCCCCTCCGAAATCTCAATTCTGACATTGGCTTCAAGGTATGGAGTATACCATTTTGATTGTTCTAGTGATTCTCAGGGTACGGGGATTACCATGCTCCACGAATTATACTGAACTTGCTTTTCTAGGTGCTCTCCACGCTCGCTGCCCCAGTCGGCATCAATTACCTTCTCTCGTGCGCTGGACACTTCCCTTTCATTCACATAAAACTGAATGTTGAGCATAGGTACCTTGAGACCAGTGGTAAGGAAGCGGTCATTCGACCGTGGGTCTGGATCGCTTGCATCTTTTTCGGTCAGTTTATGGGCTCAGTTATCTTCCAATGGTACATCTTCTTCACTGTAAGCCCCCATGCTGCTTCTTGTGATTTTTTAAATCCTCATTGTCATTGTACTCAGACACGAACTATCGTTCGCACGGAATGCATCATCACGCAACTCCTTTTCGAGCATGCTCTTCGGATTCGCATGAAGGCTGAGGTTCCTGACACCGTCAAGAGTACCGAGTCCACTGTCTCTACACCAGACAGTGCGTCCATAGCAGAGTCGAGCACGGTTGCCGAGGGGAGCCCAGAAAGCAGTGTCGATGACGCTCAGTCGAGTTCTACGAGTACGCTAAATTCATCTACAACCAAAGGGAAGCAAAAAGGCAAGGACAAAGCCAATGATGCAGAAGCCCAGGTGAAGAAATCAACATCGAGCGCGGACAACTTGGTTGGAAAGATCAACAATCTTGTGACCACGGATCTGGGCAATATAACCGATGGGCGGGACTTTTTACTCGTATGTAAGATTCATTTTCCTGTTTATGAGGCCTTGTTCGTGAAACTGATATGTTTTCAGTCCCTTATATTCCTCTCCAGGTTGGATTATGTATCTGGTTCTTGTACCGTATCCTGGGCTGGAGGTTAATGTCTTTCATTGTGTCTCTTATTTTTCTTCATACTCACTCTGAACAGTGCCTTCGTTGGTCTCGCTGTGATGATCTGCTGCTTCCCTCTGCCTGGCGTCGTTGCGAAAAAAATCCAATCAGCTCAGATGGGGAAGATGGAAAAGGTGGGCGAGCAAGCAGAGTCCGGACCGTCGCTGACAACTATCCCAGACTGATGCAAGAGTCCAAACGGTCACCGAAAGTGGGTACCTAAATACCCCTCCGCGGCACGCGTCAGCTAACATGCCACAATAGCTATGAATGTTCTCCGGATGGTCAAGTTATTTGGATGGGAGAAGAAGATGGGGGAAAGAATCAGCGAGAAGCGAGAGGTCGAACTCCGTTGGACTTGGAAGCTCAAGCTTCTCGAACTTGTGAACAGCAACATCAAGTGAGCGATCTGTCGTTGAGTGTGTTGGTGTCGCTGAACCTGTCTAGCAATATCATTCCCGTGCTCACCATGATGGCTTGTTATTCAACATATGTACGCCTCGGTTTCTGACAACACTTACATCCCGCTAATGGTTGATACAGACCGTGATCATGGGCAAAGAGTTGGCTGCGTCGCGCGTCTTTTCGTCCATGACAAGTTCGTACCGTTTTTGTGAATTTTCAAGCCCGTAGTAACATGAGTGGTATCAGTCTTCGACATCTTGAGGGATCAACTCCACACGATCTTCTGGATGTTGCCTTCTATCATCCAGGGTGAGACGTCCGCTCCCACTATCGAATGGCTGATTATGATGTTCATATCCATTTTAGCCAAAGTTTCCCTGGGCCGTGTCAACGATTTCTTGAATAACACCGAACTTCTCGACGAGTTCGCGACACCAGAAGAAGACAGGCCGGCGCTCATCCCCCAAGATCATGCTGGCGAAGAATCTGACCTCGTCGGTTTCAGAGATGCCGTCTTCGCATGGTCGAATGAGGCCAATACAGGAACATTAACCCCGAGTAAGCGCAGGTTTAACCTGCGCATCGACGACGAGGTCGTCTTCAAACGCGGTTGCATCAATCTTATCGTTGGTCCCACTGGGGCAGGCAAGACATCTATGCTCATGGCGCTACTCGGTGAGTCAAAATGGTGCACTTGTCTCCGATTATGTCTAAGGGTCGATTTACCGTCGCAGGGGAAATGCACTTCATGCCATCTGGTCCGACCTCGTGGTTCAACCTTCCTCGTAAAGGTGGAGTTGCGTATTCCGCACAGGAATCATGGGTTCAGAACGAAACCATCAGGGTGCATGCGGCTGTGGGGACTATGGACTGAATGCTGACAATCCCTACAGGACAATATTCTCTTCGGAGCACCCTACGATGAAGCGCGTTACGAGAAAGTGATTTACCAATGCGCGCTCAAACGGGACTTGGAACTCTTTGAAGCTGGAGATCGCACGGAGGTTGGTGAGAAGGGACTTACGCTCAGGTATGTCTCAATGAACCGTGCAGTGGCTCGGTGCGCCTAATGTGTGGGACACCAGTGGTGGTCAAAAGGCAAGAGTGACGCTCGCTAGAGCAGTCTACAGCTCTGCAGAAATTCTACTCTTGGATGATGTGAGTATACTACGTTCGAGCCAAAGTCATGGAAGGCTGACCACTCGCCGTAGGTCCTCGCTGCGTTGGATGTTCACACGGCAAAATGGATCGTCGACAAGTGTTTTGCTGGTGACCTCATCAAAAATCGTACTGTCATCTTGGTGGTATGTTCCTTCGTGACCCACACATTTTGACTTCTTATTATGTTACAAGACTCACAACGTGGCTATGGCAAGCGCTGTTGCCCAATATGTGGTCTCCCTTAACTCGAGCGGACGCGTTGTCAGTGAAGGCACCATCTCTGAGGCTATCGCGACAGACGAGAAGCTTGCCGCCGAGATCGCGAAAGAACAAGAAATCTTGAAGAAGGAAGAGGAAATTGTCGATAACGCGGAGCAGACCACCGAGGCCAAAGACAAGGCGAAGGACAGGGCTGACGGAAAGCTTGTCATGGCAGAGGAAATTCTTGAAGGGCACGTCTCTTGGCCAGCTTGTAAGTGGCGCTCGATTAAGATACACGCGAACCGAGAGCTTACACCATGACGCAGTTAAACTATACCTCGCCAGCGTGGGTGGTAGACACACCACTTTGTTTTGGTTTGCCTTCCTGTTCTTCATGGTAACGTCTGAAATAGCCAATATTACCCAAACGTGGTTTCTTGGTTATTGGTCCTCCCAGTACGAATCAGATAACCCATCCGAAGTTGACGTCAAATAGTAAGTCGAACTTGCCATGACCAGAGTGATACTCACATAAAGGACAGCTACTTGACGTTATACGGAGTGTTATTGTTCCTTCCCACTATCCTATACTCCCCGGGCTATGCGTTGTGGGTCCACGGTTCGCTGAGGGCTTCGAGGTCGATCCACAAGAGACTCTTGAATGCTATTCTTGGCACGACATTGCGGTACGTAGCCCGTGCTCACGCTGACTGATGCTAGCTCAGCTTTCACAGGTGGTTGGACACGACGCCTACATCCCGAGTGATCACCCGATGCACGCAGGATATCCGAGCAAGTGCGTCTTCTTTTTTATTACTGGCTACAACCCTAACTCACAGGTTGTTCAGTTGATGGACCTTTCGCCCAACAAATATCATGGGTCATCGAGCTGACACTCGCTCTCGTTTTCCGACTTTTAGCTGTCGTTTCTCTGACCCCCTCCTTCCTCTTGCCTGGGATCCTGGTTGGTGTGGTAGGTGGATGGGCCGGGAGAATATACATGAAGGCGCAGCTTTCGATCAAGCGCGAGATGAGTAACGCCAAAGCACCTGTTCTTGGTCACTTCAGTGCTGCCATCGCTGGCCTCAGTAAGTGTCCCCAGTCCTCCTTCCTCTCACAGTGGCATGTTCATGGTGTCACATGAAGCTTCCATCCGTGCTTATGGTGCCCAGAAAGCGTTCCAAGAAGAGTCCCTTGATCGCATCGATCGATACTCCAAGTCTGCCCGCATGTTCTACAATCTCAACCGGTAAGAATAGGTATCCGTATCCCTTCGTCATTCATCCTTGCTCGACCTTGCCATCCAGATGGATCTGTATCCGTATTGATTTCATTGGGTCCTTGTTCACGACTGCCCTGGCCGCCTACCTGGTTTATGGCAGTACACGCGATGCAGCAAATGTAGGTTTCTCGCTGAACATGGCTGGTACGTGTACCATCGCTCGCACACATTTTTCAGCGATTAATTCGCATTGTAGTCGGTTTCAGTTCTATGATCTTGTTTTGGGTTCGCATTCTGAACGACGTCGAAGTCAACGGGAACAGGTGAGCGACTCTTCTCTGGTTGTTCAGCATAATGCTTATCGAGTGTGCTATAGTATCGAGCGTATCAATAGTTATATCAAGATTGAGCAAGAGCCGAAGGCGAGTGAGGGTGGACAACCGCCAGCGTACTGGCCCGCGAGTGGTGCCCTTGTCATTGAGAGTTTGTCCGCTCGCTATTCATCTGTGTGTTCATGTGTCTCTGGCCATTTGAGAAGGCTCATCTTGTCACTGCAGGACGGACCAAAAGTCTTGCACGATTTGAACTGCAAGATTGAATCTGGAGAGCGGGTTGGTATTGGTACGTACACATCCTGTGATGGCTTCGTAGATTACTGACATGTGCCCAGTCGGACGCACTGGAAGCGGAAAGGTGAGGAACACCAATATTGCATTCATGATTGATTCTGACTTCCTAGTCGCCAGAGTTCCCTGACCCTGTCGCTGCTGCGCTGCATTCCCACCGAGGGAACCATCTACTTTGACGGAGTCCCGACCAGCGCAGTGAACCTTGACGCACTTCGTTCCCATGTGACGATCATCCCCCAAATCGTGAGACAGCTTCTGCTCTATCGTGTAGCTTTCTTCTCATTGGAACATTCTCAGCCCGAGTTGTTGAGTGGCACTCTGCGCCAGAACCTTGACCCATTCGATCAGTACGATGACGCTATCCTCAACGATGCGCTGCGTTCCGCTGGGCTGTGGTCTGTCCAAGAAGAATCAGATGATGGCAGGCTGACCCTGGATAGCGCCATCGCTAGCGGAGGCGGTAACTTGTCGGTTGGTCAACGTCAAATCTTGGCGCTAGCGAGAGCTATGGTACGGGGAAGCAAGTTGCTCATCCTTGACGAAGGTGTGTCAAGGTGTCTGTGTTACGGTTTTTATCGTTGTTAACAATTGACTGTTACTTCACAGCAACTTCGGCAATCGGTACGATCCTCCTGTTGTGACTCTGAACATACTACTGACTGGGTACCTATCAGATTATAAGACAGACACTGCAATTCAATCTTCCCTGCGGCACGAGATGCAGAACGTCACGCAAATCATCATTGCTCACCGCTTACAGTCCATCATTGATGCCGACAAAATAGTAAGTACAGAAGAACTCGACCTGTGTGCATATCTCAATGTTTGTCAGATGGTGCTCGACGCTGGAAGGATTGTAAGTTTCGTGCTCATAAATAGGTGTGCTAGTGATCTGACTTGAAGGCCGTATATAAGGTCGAGTTCGGAAGTCCTCAACAGTTGTTGCGTAACGAAAAGGGTATGTTCAGGGCTCTTGTCGACGAAAGTGGCGACAAAGCCTTGTTGTACGCGATGGCTGCCAGGGAAATAAGTGCTCATGGGGAATGATTCGAAGCTTAAATAGACATTGATGGCTGCGGTGTAGGTCCAGCAAAAAAGGAAATATGACTAAGCAATTGTCACTTTGCGACTTGACACGTGACTAAAGTTAAATTTAATAGGAATGATGTGATTGGCTATGTGGAAGCCAAGCATGAGACAACAAAAAGCAGATATTACACTGTCACTGTTGGATGATTGACCAGCATCCTTTCCATGTTACCACTAGCACGTAGACATATCTCAAATGTGCTCACTTCTACTTTACGTTCCCCATCCACATTCACTTGCCATCGTCGTGCAGTGATGTCCGCTCTCTCAGGACCTCATTCCCAACCTCCACATCAAACCGCACAACATCAGCAGCAGCCAGTCTTGAAAGATTCCCCACCTGTCGTCGTGCCCACAGGTGAAGCAGTCTCGGCTGATGCCGCCTCTCCTCAGGTTGCTGCACGCCCTCCCCCAGTACCCAAAGCACAACGACCGCGGCCAACTATAAGGTCTACCAAGGCGGCGTTAACTGTCGTGCGTTGACTTCGATTGCTTACTACAATTGATTGTTTTAATCGTTATCCTTTGAAATGGGAATAGACACCTGAAGCTGTATTGCGGCTCCGTGCTCTCCTCAATGGTCCGACACCCCAACTAATACGGATTGGAGTGCGGAACAAGGGCTGTGCTGGGCTCTCCTACCACCTTGACTACGTCGACAAACCCGGAAAGTTCGATGAGGTGGTAGAACAAGACGGCGTACAGGTGCTCATAGACAGTAAAGCATTGTTCTCCATCATCGGCAGCGAGATGGACTGGAAGGAGGATGCGCTGAGGTGAGCTCACTGTCTCGATCCTCATCCCATGTTTTTTTTGTGTCGAACGGGTAGCTGACCAGACCGTTCTATCATATAGCTCAAAGTTTGTTTTTAATAATCCTAACATCAAAGATGCTTGTGGTTGTGGAGAGTCATTCACTGTCGCATCTTGACTCTTTCAATGTCTGTGACACGCACAACTGCACATACTAGTATCCCCCATCTCAGTCTGTCTCCCTCGCGCCGTCTACTTACCATTTATTTATATCATTCTGTATCTCTATCATACGCGCCCTACACTGCAATATATAGATATCATGCGTCTCAACAGACCAGAGAAAAGGTCGGCAGCACACAACTGATCATCGAGAAGTGAGAATGCTATATCTTATACGCTAATGTACATTGCATTACATTACAAACCATTGAGAGTGTTATGGAACGAAGCCACCTACAAGCACCAGTCAATCATCAGTAACCGAATCAGGGCGAGCTCGGATCTTTGACCTAGTCAAGCATCCAACAACTCCTTAGACATATCTGCAAAGGCCGCGGCACCGTTGCCCATTAATGCTAGCTGGGTGAGGCATGCTGCACTTTGACGATACAGCCTATCAAGCAGAGGTTGGGCTGGACGTCCTTGTGATTCTACAAGACCAAATCAGCACTCGTTATCTCACAAAATACCTCGAGGAACTCTCGGCTTACGCAAGATAGCTTGATTCAACTCAGTCGCAAGCGTCACCCTCGCAGCCTGCCCTGCAACCTCAGCCGCATCTCCCCCAGCCTCCAATGGATCATCGTAGGCCATGATCACCGACGTCCGCTTGAATATCGCGCGGACTTCCGAACGGTTCTTGTAGTCTGACTCTAGCTCTTGACCGTACGCGACGGCTTTTTCGAGCGCCGAGGCGTACTGGGCGGCAGTTGCACTTGCGCCGCTGGACGTGGAAATGAGTGAGACGGCGGGAGGTTTGTGAGTGGGTTCGATGGGGATGGGTGCGCTGCCCGTGTTCATCCTTATGTTTTTGCTCATGTTCGCCTCCGCGCCCTCATCATCTACATCCATACCCATCCCATCCATCGCTCTCATCGCTCCAGACCCTTCACTGCCCTGCCCACCCTTACCCAGAGAGCCCAAACTCGACCCAGGAACATAAGCATCGACACTCATCTCATTCTCCTCCGCCGTCATCATCTTCTTTAACTCCGCAGCCTCCAACACGAGCTCTACAAATTTTCTACACCGAAGTTTGAACAGCACAAGTCCCGCATCGGCCTCGAGGACAAGAGGGAAATGCATCCGGATCTCAGAGAGAGCAGTATCGATATCTCCGGCGATGACGGATTGAACGACGTGGGTGCGAAGCTCGATGTCGTCTGATGGGACTGGAGTTAGAACAGGGCCTGGCTTCGAGGCGAGAACAGTTGAAGGACCATCACCGACGTCCATGTCCATTACATAGTCTCCGGAGGATGATGCAGAAGGGGCGCGAACAGGAAGCCCGCCCCGCGCATGACATTGTGCCTCGAACGCACGCGCTGTACGTGCGTAGCCATGGTGCGAAAGATACGACAACACAAGCTCATTGATCGGAACTTTAGCACTCTCGCCAGTCGCAAAGCTAGGCGGAGCAAGTGCATCAATGTCGCGTTCGTGGGGCTTGTGAGCTTGCCATCTTAGGGGCGTAGATTGGATCTTGGCCCATGTTTGGTTGCGCTGTTGAAGCACGTGGTCCTCGATGTCGTATTTGAAGGGTTCTTGACCGAGGTTGGCGTGAATGGATTCGTTTGTGTAGCAGAGCCCCACGGCAGGGAAGATGTCATAGTCTTTTCCTACGTCATCGAATACTGTGCCTGATAATTCGAGTATCAGAATTATCTGCGAGTTGAGATGTCGAGTGGGTCTCACCGAGAAGAGTGCCGTTCTTAGTGTAGAACACTTTATTCTGGGTAAAGTCGATACCACAGCCAATAATATCTCCAACTAGAAGAAACAAGGTCACAGGTACCGATGGGCACGTCACATGCCCATGGAAGGAGACTATTGCTTACCCCCAAATGTAGATCCGAAAGATGTGCCGTTCTTGTCCCCGGAACATATAGTACCATTGTCTCCGTGGTATCCCCAAGAGTTCTTCTCCCATCCTGGAAGGCGTGATACTTTGACATCACGACCAATGAAGCTAGTGGTGATAGGTCATCAACCCCATATCGGGACAGGCAAGAAAAAAGCGAACCCAACGCTAACGCGACTGAGGACCAAGAATCAGAATGAAATCATAAACATGTGGGATGGCTGAACACACTTCTTGGAAGCTTTTCTCGTGATCTCTACTTCATAATAGAATATTCCACAAGCAGGTGGAACGGGCACAGCCGTACGGGCAGTCGCGGCATCTTTGTCGGAGCCTCCAGATGCTCCTAAGAGGATAATTCACTTCAGCGCATAAAGCCCACGAAGCACCTTACCTTGATAAATAAGTTCTCGACCATCTCTGCATACGCTCAACTGAGCACTTCTGTACTCATCACACCAGTGCGTGGGTAATAACAAGGTTGGTGACGACGTAGTCACCAGAGGTGGCGTGCTTTTTCGAACCTCTCGGGGAGGACTCATGTCGTCTTCGTCGCTATCATACGATGGCGACCTTTGAACCCGTCTTCCACCAGAGTTATCCACTCTCACAACTTTTGGCTCTGGCTTGTGAGGAAGTAGCAGAGGCGGAGATTCTGACTGAAACAAATGCCGCAATGCAGAATGTTCCAGATAAGTCGGACGAGGAAACAATACCGACTCTGCAGTTGCAACAGGAATGGTCGCAACAGATGACCTCTGAGTGCTCGGCGCCCTAACACCGGTTGCACTCGGCCGTCTCGCACGAGTGGGCGAAACAGACGATGACGAGGATTGCGGGCAGGCAATATCAGTACCGCGGGATGAGTCAGCCCTAATCACACGAGGTTCATACGTGGTGTATGAATGTGCGGTGCCCCGGCTGGACAGAAGTGAAGAGTGCGTCAAGGAGCGAGCGATGGGTCGAGTACTAGGGGGGCTGGAGGCGATGGTGCTGCTACCGCGGACGCCGTAGGGGATGCCTATGGCCCTGTGGTCGTGCATGGGAGAGTTCCGTGGAGGCCATCCCTGGCTCGCTATACGGGGCCGTGACTGGGTAGGGCTGGTGGAGAAGGGCATAGAGATGACTGATTCTATATTACGAGCGGGTGAAGACGGAACTGTGCTTCGCACGGGGATGCTAGAGGACCGAGGAGGTCTGTTTGACATGATGTAGATTTAGATGTTCCCTCAGATATTTCGTCGTCGGCTATGACTTCAATGATGCTCTTGTGACTAAAGCACGCCTGAGTGTCAGACAAAGTGCTATAAAACTGTCCTGTAAACAACAAGGGATTAGATGAATGGGATAATAAGACAGATTGTATCTCGGAGAGTGTTCTCGGGGGAGGGGTGTGTGTAAGGGAATTGTTGGATGTGAGCTACTTATACACCTTGGAGATCAGTACCACTTTGTCACACTATGGGGAAACGTCACACAAATGTCACATGTCGTGACAGATAGTCTATACGCGGTCACATTGCATACGCGTAAGTATAACAACTCCTTCATCATGGTCAGTCATCGACATTCGTGTATATGGACTTGATCTAACAAAAATCATCTACTCAGGAAAACTCTATGCGCATCGTGCCACCCGTAGCATCAAAGTCTGCATCGCTGACTGCAAAGGCCAACACTTTCGGACTTCACGACACCCTCCAATATGGACCTCGCAGCATAGCTGCAGAGACGAAATCAAGAGGCGGTCTCGAGAACCGTCTTACACGCGTAATTAGTTACTTTCTCTCAGCCTTGTATTTATTGAACGTGAGATCCCTCACAGTGGGAGGAAACCCAAGACAAGTTGCGATTGACCATGATGCGCGACCTCTATGGAGTACATGCACCAGCACGCTTGCTCATGGAACGTAAAATCGTCGCTTCGGTATGCTTAAGTTCTTACTTTAAGCTCTACATTAGATGGTTCAATTGTGTTTACAGAACCTGCATATGCCTGGCGTGAGTCAGAGTAACATTCACCTCGACATCCTGATGGGCCGGGACGAAATGCTGGAACCTGCAGACTTCTTCCTTGGTTTGTCTTTACTTTGCATTCTTGTGTCAGAATCATTGAGAAATTTGTCTTTGTTAGGTATGGAGCAAGGCCCACCACTGAGTATTCACTCGGAAATGGAGAAGAAATTGCGAATGTGAGGCTAGATATCTGTATCACAAGTCATTCATATTGTCTGCATAATTCGTCAAGCATCGTTCCCGTAAACGTAATCCTAATCACTGACGTGGGTTCGTAAGTGGGGGTTGACTGGCTTATGCATTCTCAGGGTTTGGTGTTCAAGCAGCCCTCAATGCACGCCCGTGAACTGAGCTCATAAGAAGAGTGTGATGGAACAACTTGACGGAGAGGCCATCGTAGCGGCGTCAGCGAACAAGGGAATCTAGAAATTCAGGGTTTGGATCGCCAACTGACCAAGTTCTTCAAACAAAGTTTTCGGGGTCCCGTAACATTAGGTGTGTGTCGTTGTTTGGAAAGTTGGTCAGGAGCAAGAACAACTTGTTGAAGGAAGGTCGACATATGAAGCTCGATTGAGAGTTAATGTCGACGACGCCGCCTTCATTCTACCCGCAATGTCAACGTCAACAACAGAATCATTCATAACACCCAGGCCATCGATGTCAGAGCCATCGTTGCAGTCTGGCCCTCTGCCGTTGTTTGAACACAATCTCAAGGTGCTTACAGACTCGTATCTCAGCTTCTTCCAGGAAAGGTATGTATCAACTTAAGTACATGATCAAAGCCTCGAAAATCAATCATGACACGATAGGAAGCACATAGAGGAAGTATAGTAAGCCTCTTTCCGTACAGAAGCCTGTACAATATCGCAGCTCATGGCTATCCTCCAACAGTGTCGATTCCTTGCTCAAGCTGCATCGGAAAGTAAAGTCAATCGACAGTTTTCTGGACGACCGCACAGATCTAAGCACAGCACGCCGAACATGGGGCGAAATCAGGGATAATGTGGAAAGAGGTTTGCCTACCCCCTGACGGTGTGCACCACTCTGACCAAATAAATCTCAACAGAAGCCCAGACGAGACAAGCATTTCTGACAACCCTTGCCGTCGATGTCGTGAACACCTTGATGACACTAAAGGCAAGTCCCCCTCGGTATTGAGGCGCCCTTGGCTGGGGCTGAGGACGCCCTTATTAGGAAACTCAAGATCGTACACGTAAACGCATCAAGGAAGACCTCAAACATTCGAGCTCTGCGTATACGGATTTTTCAGAGAACACATTACCGAAACTGAAGCGCACTTATCTCAAGAAGTGCCAAGAAGTGGAGGCAAGGGATCTGACTTCCAACTTTACTTAGCTCATACGTGCCCCAGGACCATAAGGCAGCAGCGGCGTCAGCTTCGTCCCAAACTTCTTCGAACACGCCGTATGCAGAACCCAGTGGAACATCCATAACGAACTCCCGTTCAAATCCAAGCTTACCGTCGAGACCCGTTGTAACTGCACCTCAGCCTCTTCGCCCCCTTGACCGCCGGCCCTCGGGGACTACGCACATGGCGCGTAATCGTTCACCATCTACTTCGGGGACAACCTTTTCTGACTTTGCTCAACATGGTATGCTCACGATCTCAGAACTGGTTTACAAACTGATTTCTCGCAGGTAAGAAGCAACTTAACCAATTGATCACGTTCCTAGACAAAGGCACAACAGTCAAGGAGACCTTGGGTGTGCGGTCGGAGAATAGTGCCCTTCGCGCAGTCCGTGCGAAACGTGAAGCTGACGAGGCTGGTCAGTGATGCTACTGCATCGTTGGTTCATTACCTTGCTTACGGAATATCAGATAAGGAGTACCGAAAGGGTGTCCACTGGTTAGAGACCCTTCGACTTCGTCGAGCGAAGATACTGGAAAGTGCTTATACAGTACGCATCTGCAATTCTCCATATCAATCGCTACCGAGTACGGAATTACAGAGCCTTGAAAATTTCACCCACGACTATTCCAGCACGGTGAAGAGTGTATTAGAAAAGTACATCGACAACATGACGTTCGCATACTTCTATCTCATTACCTCGGTGGTGCTCATCACCTTATCTATAGTGCGACGACCATGACACAGACGCAACTCTCGGAACATGCGAGATCGATGGTCACAAGAATCTCACCCGAAAAGGATGTATCCTTAATCACGACCCACATCCCTCAGTTTTTGACGTCTCTGATTCCAAAACCAGTATTATATTACAATTATAACGTCGGAGAGTGTAGTGATTTGATATTTGGCGTTAGTTTGGTGGATTATGCGACCTCGCGGGGTCTTTGGGAAACGGAGGTCCCGAAGATCGTCCGAATATGTATTCAAGAAGTTGATGAGAGAGGTTTAGAGGCAGAAGGTATCTACCGCGTAAGGCATCGTTTCCCTACCCCTAAACAACCCCATTAATTTGAGAACTCTCAGGTGTCTGGGCGCCATGCTGTTGTACAAGACGTGAGCGATCCCTGTTCATTGCAGGAACGTGGTTGATGGAAATTTATAGTTGCAACACAAGATAGAAAGAAACGAGGCCGCCTTCAAATTCAACCGATTAACTGATGACGTATACGCAGTTTCTTCGTTACTGAAAGTGAGTGCTATGCTTGCCACCATCGCAATTCTACTGACAGTTGTTAACTAGTTATATCTACGTGAATTGCCAGAACCCTTGTTCAAATATCCCCTACCAGACCGCACAGAGTACACGGAAGGTCGAGGTATGATTCTCCCGCAAGTACATCTTGTCGCGACTTACGACTTTCAAAGTGGGGGACCCCAGCCCAATAGCTCAAATGCGTTCCAAAATCCGCAGATTACCTGCCAGTCATCGAGAAACTCTTCGAGCTATTGTCGAACACCTTGCACGTGTTGCAGCTTTTTCAGACAAAAACAAGATGGACGCCAGAAATTTGGCAATTGTGTTTGGCACTGTTATATTTGGCGAAGACGAAATGCCGAAGGGAGGCGACCTCCTCAGCGTCCAGAATGTCAAGGTATGTTAGCTTCTGTTAATGCGTTGCAATACATTGACCTTTTTTTCTCCAAGGACACGCGGATGGAAGACCTGATCCAAAATGCATCACAACTCTTCGAGGACCCCGTACCAAGTAGTTCGCCCCCATTGCCGGAAGCTCCTACCGGGGAGCCCACCCCAGTATACAACTATGGCTCATCCCATACGAAGATAGGAAGCGTTCCACCACGCTCACAATCGCCTCGACATCCAGAAGACTTTACACCTCGACTACCAGCACGACCTACAAGCAGTATACATCCTTCACTCCGTGCCAATCCCGTATCCCCCGTCAGAGCCACGATGGACATCCCTCAGCTGCCCCCTCGACCACCCGCAGTTGAAGAAGAGTCCCTGCCTAATTATATGGGTATGCCGGACAACGAGGCACATAATATTGCGATTTCACCATCCCCTCCACCCACCCCCCAGTCCCCACAAACTAGCTCTGTTTCTCTATCAACAAGAAGCGAATCTCCTATATCTTAGCACAGCGACATTTCGTTACACCTGTTATACTTCCGAATCATCGGTCGAGCCTCACAATCCATTTGGTTTTTCTGAAACGATGTGAGGAAGTATAATTTTATATATACAATGGGATACACTGCTGCGGCATGGGCAGGGCACTTAGGCATGGAACGAGTTGTGCCATTGTGATACAGCCCACTCGCTGTCCATCTCCTCCTCTTGATTTCTTTGCTTTTCCCAGCGAGCTTGCCATTCAAGGACATTGGGGTGTGCCATGACCCTGAAACAAAGGTCAGTAAGCAAGACCGACGAGCAGAGGCACATGCTCTTGACTTGCTTTTCAGGGTCGAAGTTGACGATCTCAAGTCCCTCCATGCTGGTAGCTCGTGACAAAGCAACATATGCTGAACCATTAATGTGTGAACGACAGCCAGATCCCCAACATGAGCAATTTACCTTGGCCCTTCTCAAATATGCGAGCGAGATCTACCTTGACCCTGGTAAGTGTTTGCCCTTGGGATTTGTGTATTGACATTGCCCAGGAAAGAGCGAGTGGGATCTGGAGTCGCCGAGCTTCAAGATTGCCTTTCAGACCCTCAACCAGGAACTCGACAGGGGAGCACAGGAGACATTTGTTGTTCGTGAACTTGACAAGGGGCCAAAGTTGGTCTCGCTGGAAAGTGTGGTGGTCGAGCGCTACCAGGCCCGGTTGATTTCCTTCGCTGTCGGGTGAGTATACTGTAACTGATGTTTGGCGTTCCTTGCGTCGCTCCACTTCTGCGATTTCGATGTGACGTTTTTGGGCCTCGTGAGTGGTGATGAACTCGATGACTTGTCCCAATGAGCCGTTGACAAGGACTCCTTGCAACATGTTCTGAGTCAAGACAGAAATAAACTCGAAGAGCGGCCACATAGTTATGTAGAGAAACATACGCGAAGCAGCATCACCTGAGCCCCCACCTTTTGTAGTGGACCATCAGCAAGAGCGCCGGACATAATACTATGAGACTTCACCTTCAAGGGGACTTCTCTGGGGCAGACGAGTCGGTCGAGTAGTTGCTCCGTTGCAATGAAAGTAAGTCGTTTGCCATAGATATCGTATCCGCGTGCGTCCATTGCTTTATATACCACCGTTTCGCCAGGTAGTTTATTCAGACCTTCAAGGTTATGCTGCTCCACTTGGCTTTTCAGTGGAAATCTGGTACCAAATGAGTAGGGATGCAAGGAGCAGTATTACCAAGCCCGACATACAGCTGCGTCGGGCTGATACCGTCATCATAGTGTATTGGGCGACAAAGTTTCTGGAATTCCTCGACGTGCCAATCCTCCAGCACACCGGTTCGCATTGAGGAAAGCATTCTGATGAATTCTTGGAAATCGGACATCTCGATTGTTAATCCTACTGCAAAATGTTTGGAAAGAGGTAACGCACTGTTGTCGTTTTGACGAAAAACCTTGGTAAGTGTTGCCATACAATCTACGCAGTGGTTCCAGGTCTTGGCCTGGAATGCGAATGTGGCGTCGATCCGACTGGTAGAATCCTGCTCAGGGACGGGTGGTAGCTGGAAAAAGTCCCCCGAGAGGATGAGCTGCGGATTGATTAATTTAAAAGGCTATACAGATGGGCGGGTCACTGAACCTACTTGTATTCCACCAAATGGACGGTCGTTCTTTCGAACAAAGCGTGCAATAGCTTCCTATAACTCGAGTGTGAGCCGCCAATGGAATTTTCCAGACTGTCCGAAGACCTGCCAACTTGTCAAACAGACGACCATCGAGCATTGATACTGGGAGCAACTCGCTAAATTGCCAGTCTGAACTTGCATGAAGGATGGACGAACCTTCGTCGATGATGAGAGCTCGGGCAGCCTTCCACCTCTTGAGCGCAAGACCACTCAGGCGAGACTTCAACTCGTCAAAGGGCTCCTTTCCGAGCCCGATACCAGCCCACGAGTGGATAGTCTGCCCACCAATGTTTAAGCCAGCAATTCCGGTGGGTGCAGTAATGGCAACCTCCCCGTAGACGGAATCCAGGTAATTGATTATTGCTCGGAGTAGTACAGACTTGCCCGTACCTGCGAGATGTTGTTAGTGATCTGTTGAATAGACGTATAAGATGATGTTGTCTCACCAGCTGGTCCGGTGAAGAAGATGTTGCGTCCTGCCCTGACCATCTGCACAATATCTCGTTGCTCGTCCGAGAGCTCGATCGCGGGTTCCGTTACGGGAATTGAGGGTGGGATATGGTTGGCTCGCTCTTCAAGCCGCCCATTCAAACCCGCCTGTATCTGATCGAGCCGTTGACGCCTATCCTGTGATGATCCTTGCTGCCAGGGGCGTTCGGCAGTAGTGAATGTCGTGGTTGTGCTAGTTAGCGAAGTTGAAGACGATGCAGCTCTTTCATTAACAGCCGTTCCGGCAGATAGGTTCAGACTAACGTTGATATCTGTTCCTGGTATAAGAGCAAAACTTTAGTCAAAAGGCTGGGCAACTAAGGGAGCTCTGACGGCGCAGATCATTCAACCACTACCGCAGCTGGCACAGACAATGAGTTATAACCAACTTCGCGGTATGGACTTACTCGTATGAATCGTAGTCACTGGTACAACATTGCCGAAGTGATACCCCGTGAGCCATTTCTGCGCGTCCTGTATGTTGTCAAATCCTTTGCCGCTGGATCCACTGAACCCAAATATCTGAATGGTCCGACGATGAGCCTGTCTAGCATCAAATTTCTTCGTCATACTACTCACCGCAGCTGCAAACTGAGATCCATCAGGAAATTTTAACAGGGGCTTGCATGTTGCCAATCTGCTCACCTCGATGTATGTATCGTAAATGCGGGGTCCCTCACGCCCGATTCGCACTGCATAATATCGTCGGGTATTGCTCATATCTGGGGAAGTCGAATCCTTCGAGTCGTGCGACGTGCTCGTGCGCAGGTAGCCACTTCATTACCACGCGCCGGTAGAGAAGGAGTGCCAGAGCTAAAAGTACGTAAGTTTCTGTGATACCCATTCGTGTACCACGGTAAAGTATATACTGCTTCTGAGTCAAGTCACAAGTCAAAACCCGGCACTCGATGGTCCTACACACACTAGCGTTGGTATATTCGAGTTGTACGACCGCACATCACGAATGCAACAAGGCACTTCCGCCGAGGTGAAATTAAGGTGGGTCACTGTCAAGATTGATTGGCCGCATTAACCCCAGAAAGCGTCGTCTGCATCCATGTCGAACCAATCCCCACCATCATGCTCTACTCCCTTCAACAAGTCCTCTTGTTCGAGATCGTCATGCCAAGCCAGAACTCGAGGATGTACCATGACCCTGCGTCATGTTAATAGGGTCCAACAGATGTCTGCATACTAGACTCACTCACTTGCTGGGATTAAAGTTGAGGACTTCCAGAGTATTCATGCTGGTTGCTCGGGAAAGGGCTACGTATGCTGGAGGGGGACAGTCAGTGTTTCCACCTTTCCCCTGCAAAGCCGATATCTACCTTGACCTTTCTCAAAGGTACGACCCAAGTCGACTTTCACGCGTTCTAGTGTTTGGCCTTGCGATTTGTGAACACTCAAAGCCCAAGCAAGGATGAGGGGGACCTCAAGTAAAACCGGAATAAGTGTATACCACGTGTTGACGCGCGACTGACCTGCCGACGCCTCGCTTCCATCTCTCCGTAGGCATTATCGACCGTAAAGTCAGTTGGAATACAGAGCAGCTCTCTCCCGTTCGTGAAGCGAATGATAGGCCACAGTGAGCCACCATAACTCGCTGCCACCTGACGTGCTTCACGTTGAGAGCCACGGAGCCCCTCTTCCGTAGCGATCTCCGTGTGGTTTTCCATCGCTTCCTGAGGCGTGCTGAACCTGATAACTTGTCCCACCGAACCATTTACCAATTCTCCTTGAACCATGTTCTGAGGTAAATCAGTGACTGGAGCAGGGCGAAAATATTTGGCGTACCTTGATCAACATGACCTGGGCGCCAACCTACATACCGGTGAGAAGTCAATTTGTAGTGGGGTGGCTGGGCGAACCTTGAGCTGAATGAAGCGCGGAGCAACGAGTCGCTCCAACAACCTCTCCATTTGTTGTTCAGACACCCGTGCGCCGTTAGAATCGGAACCTGGGCTGTCGGTCGCATTGTACTGGATCTCTTGTCCAGGAAGTGCGTGAAGCCTCGTCTGATTTGCGCGGTCAACTTCAGAACGAGTTGGGTATCTACCAAATTGTCAATATATGTACGTGCAAACTTTGGGATATGTAGAGACAGTTGCGTCGGACCAATTCCGTCATCATAGCGCAAGGGTCTTGAAAGTTCGTGGAAAGCTTGGATGGCTTCGTCATCCAATTTCCCAAACCGCATGAGATTGAGCATATCGACAAATGCTGCCAATTTCTAGTCGTTGTAAGGAATCGATTTTGTAGACAAATAGCAAGTACCTTGTTCCTTTTGTCGAAACACTTTTGTTAGCGCAACAGGGCGCTTGATACACCGACTCCAGCTGTCTGCTTCAAAAGCAAATATGGGAGGAACAGGATTACCGTCATTGTCCCGATCTGGTACTGGCGGCAGCTGACAGAAGTCGCCAGATAGCGCAAGCTATCTGTGACATGAGCTTTAGGGGAAAATAACATAAAACATATCAAGACCTGTATGCCACCAAAGGGTTCGTCGTTCCCCCTTAATACACGAGCAATCAATTCCTTGACATTTGTCAGCCGAGTATGTCGGAATGGAAGCCTCAGAACACACAAGTTTATCGAAGAGTATCCCATCAATCATGGAGACTGGAACGCAGAGTCATCAGCAAATCTAGTTTCACGCTCATATGATCTTCTTACTTTCATCCAGAATCAGGGTTCGTACCCTTCGCCAACGATCGCGAACATTCCTAAACTTCTCTTGACCAAGAAATTTCCCTGCAAGTTTCTTGGCTTCCTCCTGTCCAAGACCGATGCCCGCCCACGAATGTAGTGTCGTCCCTCCAATATTGACAGAGGCTATGCCGGTAGATGCGGTTATAGCGAGACCCGGATGACCCCGTCCCCCACAAACTCTGACGATCTCGCGAAGTAAGACAGATTTTCCGGTCCCTAGTCAAAGTTAGCTTGGGCTCAAGAATATGCTAGAACATGAATATCGCCACCCGCAGATCCGGTGAAGAAGACGTTCTCGCCTCTCTGCACCATTTCTAGCACGGCTTTTTGTTCTTGAGATAGAACAATTTTTGGTGCGTGCACTTCTCCAGGGTTTCGTGAAATAGGCTCTGGGTCTACCAGTGGAGTATGACGGTTGGGTTCGGCGGCTTTGATTTTAGTTCGCGACGAGGATGTGGAAGCAGTCGTTGTCTGCCAAGGGTGCTCTGTCTCAGGTAGGGTGCCTGTAGTTGCACACCGGTCAAAATAAGTACATGACCATCAGCGTACAAGGTATCCATGCAAACTCACGTTCCATCGGGTGGGGTGTGGAAACCCATTGTTCTGCTTCCGCGCGAGATGTGAAGCTCTTATGAATAGCTGCTGGCCATCTCGAGACCTACGACCTACATCAGAGAAGTGGTCTTGAAGGTGAATGAATCTCACATTGGCACTGCACTTTGGGTTTCCCGAATGAAACTTAGTCTCTTGGACGACATGACTGGCGGCACCCCTGAGCTTACCTCCGCCCAAGTATCGTATATCTTCGGTCCTTCACGACCAACGCGAACAGCGTAGTACTTCTTCCGCGCGATCTTGGGCATTGTGTACATAGTGGGGTACAGAAACGCAATAACCAGCAGTCATTTCGGATGTGAACAATCCAGGTTAGTCTGCTACTCGCTGATCACGTGATACACAGACCGGACCTAATCTACACAATAAATGTATCAAACATCGATACATGCATGCCGAAAACAACGAAGATGGCTACACAGAAATCAGAGGGACCCCCTATAAAAGTTCGACAAAGTTAGCTGGAAATATTCCCTCTTGCCCATTGACCTTGCCCTTCCACCTATATCATCAAACTGTGAATCGGCACTGCAAGAATGGAGAATCAGTGCACACTCACCAATCGTCATTGCTGTCGCTCTTGCGAGTGATAATAATCACGTCTCCTCTTGAAAGCGTTAGGTCACCCGCCTGACGTGAAGTTCATGGTGAACGTGGATGGAAAAGAAGCCAAAGTTCGCACCTCGACGGCTTTAAAGTCGTATAGAGCGATCGCACGGGCAATTCCTTCAAGCGGAGAGAGTGGCTTGGTTAACTCAGGCTTCGTCTTGAACCGTGGCGACGAGGCCTGGAAACTGTCATGAGGATGCTCAAGGTCATCCTCTGGAGGTGGTGTAGACGAGAACGGATCGGTAGAACCAGTCAGGGAGTATCTGTAATCTGTGGGGTATGTCGAGGGGTCGCTCATGGAACGCGAATGAAATACTGTCTTATCCGAGAGACTTGAGTGAACTGATCGGAAAGGAGGTAGTGAATTGAAGGGTGATGCAGGATCATACGAGTCAATAGCGGTGGACGAAGTTCTTGATTGCCCTCCTATGCTGTTGAATGTGTGGTGACGGTTCTGTCGTGCCGGGTGGGTCATTGGATCGTCTCCAGCATCAAAATTTGAAGAGTGTAATGACGGCCCGTAGGGGTCTTCCCACGGAGTTGTCCCCTTGTCGTCTAGATCGTCGTTGGAAAAGTAAGATCCAGAATTTCTTCTCGTACCCCAATTCTGCGGGGGGAATTCTTTAACCTTCCTCTTCTTTCCAAGGAGGACAGAGAAGCGTTGCGTCTTTTGATTGGTTGGGCTAGAACCAAAGGCATATGGCACTGACCCTTCAGCCCGGTCGTCAACCCACTTTCGGTTTCCGGGCATACCCGTACACGATTCCAAGGTTTTCACAAGAGGTGAGGCCCAGTCAGGACACGGGACAACACCACTAAGAAGCATCTTGGCGGTGACGTCCTGATTATAGGCGAGTGAGTTAGCGTCTTGCCGTTCAACAATAACAGAGCCTTCGATGGATAGGCCCCCGAAGAGTCCCCGTGTTTTTGAATAGCTGTACCTATCGAAGAGAGTAAAGATGGAAACTAATCACGGCTGAGACAAAATACATACATTGCAGCAACTTTGCCACTGGAATTTAGCGAACCAATCGCTTCCCCATTACGCCCTAAAGGTCCAACTGCAATACTCATGTTCCCACCGAGGGTTATAGAACCAGCTGACATGAATGATTTCTGATGTGGTAGGGTCAGTGAGGCAGGTGGTGAAAGGTATCCACTAAACATACGACTGCCTAGTGAAGGCCTGACCTTAGATTATGATACAATCACATAAATTTGACAACTCACAGCGGTTGAGTTCAGGACAACTAAGAAATCCGTCATCTCTGCACCAAGTTGGCCACCGAGGCCTAAACCGGCGGAGCCAATCGCACTTGGAGCAGACCAAGCTACAAAGTTGATATGACCTTGAGTGGTGTCCGCTGAGTGCGCAATATGTAGGGGGCTCACATCCATCGCCGAGCTTCACAATCACGAGTCCAGTGCCAGCTCGTGCTGAAAAGACAAAACCTGCTTTGAAGACAGTGAAGATGGCAAATCCTTTGGCATTCTCCAGCACGCTGCGCGGTACGATCTGGTGAAGCAGTGGTAAGTACATTGCTACACGAACAGCATAAAATGTTACCTACACCATCCAGGCCATTATTTCTGCTATCGACAAAGGAAGCGACTGCGTATGGTGTTCAGAAAGTTATATTATCTAATGAAGACCATGACTCGCATATCTGTGCAGCTTTGTTGCATTCCTTGGGCAACGTCTGTGGTAACGGCGAGCTGAACTTCATTGCCTCTGGACCTGGATGCACTGCAGGAAAAGGAACAGAAGGAGAAAAGGCTGGTGACCCCACGCTCCGTGCGGTACCTCGGAGGTAACTTGACCTAAATGGCACTGGCACTAGAATAGTAAACCTTGCGCATGCGCAGTCGAGCGTGAGGCGGCAACAGCATGGCCCCTTTCGCAGTGCAAAAGGCAAATGATGTGACGTGTAAAGTGACCGATATTTAATCAGCCATGTCACACTAACGCGTGACGTTAATCTTGCAAGAAATGCCACGTAAGTCAGAAGGATTGGATATAACCTGAACCTCAGCCGAGTTAACCCGCACCTAAGGTGAATCGACTTAAATTCTTGGTTACGTGGTCTATACGATAGCTTATTATACACCACAAGTTTTTGAATAATACACACCAATCGGACAGGATTTCCAGTTACTATGGGCATCCAGCAACGTCCAACCAGCCACCAAAGACGCTTGCGGCTTCGTGGAACCCCTCTCTGAAGGCATCGAGCTACCCATATATGGTTCTGCCATCTCCATGTCGTACGACATGAGTGTTTGAAGACGCTCGTCCATTTTCTCGAGATCATGTGTTTGCCATTGCTACAACAATTGGTATTAGTGATCCTGCGGTTGGTCGGGGTTACAGACAATCTCATACCTGCACGGGAACAGCGATGGTGCTAGACTTCAGGAGCTCGATGGTGTCTTCCAAATCCACGAAACCCGACGCGGCTGCCTGCAGCAGCACAGTAAGACTAGTCACAAGTCATCAGTACCTACGATGTTGAAGCAGCATCTGTGATTACAATTTTGTTTTTCGTGCCGATTCGCTTTTCCCTGGAGCAAGGGCGGGAGCGATTTGAAGGATGACGGTTTTCCTCAAATCGGTTTCATCGGGTGGTTCGTCCACCCAAGTCCGGATAGCCCAGTTGGCCCACCGTGCAAGGTATTCGTCGTAAGTGGCATCTCTTTGCAGACTTTTGGGGTCTAGATCGATAATATTTGCACCGACATTTGACTCCACGGGATCTTCCAACAAAGTAAAGATGATTCGACTAGTGAAGACGGATGGGAAGACGACATGGTTCGCTTGCAGTTGCGTGAGCAGCGGCATCCAAAGCGCAAGACTGGCATTCGTCGGCAGGAACGGTTCTGCGGGAGCGCACCGCTTTCTGCAAATTATTCTAGCGATTGTATTTCATCTGTAAATTGCTTACTTTTTGGACAGTGGCACAATAGCACCTTTTTCCAAGAGGGCGTCAGAAAGAATTCCAAGTGCCCATTTTTCCTTGACATCGGCTTGGCCGGTACCAAAGTTCTCGTCAAGGCCCCATCCCATGGTGTCGATAGCAAGGTCCGCTGAAACTTGAGCTTCCGATATCCAACGTCCGATGTCGCGCATGACTGCAGCAATTTCATTTTGACTTTGTTTACGTAGTGATGCATCTCGCGTCACAAGCTTCATCAAAAGTTTGTAAGACTTCAAAAGAGGTGCAACGGGGCGCAAGGGCGATGCGATAGGCGCGGGTGCAGAAGGGTTGAGAGTCGGATGGAAATAATTGTGGAGGAGCCACGACAAAGACTATCGACATTGAAGAGAACATTCAGATAACTGCCTTTCAATTTCCCATGTGGAGTAGTACCTCGCGAGTAGCCTCTCTGAGCAATTCGAGACTGGGTAAATCTTCATGAGTTGCGGCATGCCTAAGCTCCACCAACCAGGAGGGCAACCCAAGCTGAGCGGCTATGGAAGCTATGGACCTTGCATATGCTCCGACCTGCAGAGGGTCGACAAACCCGTTGACCATCCGAATGATTGCTGCTGCATAAGCCTGTCGAGCGGCTAGGGCCGCTTTTGCAGGCTGTGTGCTTTGAGATGTTACATCGAGTAAATGTGCCACTAAAATTGTTAAAGTGGACTCGAGCGCATGTGGAAGTGCAGTCACGGCTTTCCATGCTGACAACTGCAACTGATGAATTTTTTGCGAGCTCTCGAGCACGATGGAGCTCACCCTATTGATTGCCAGCGTTTTTGCTTCAAGATCTCCCTCGTCCGCATAAATCCACGAGCATACCTGTTCTAGCTCACCAATGTGGGCCCATGGTACTCGGCGTGGTAGTCGCATTTGAAACGCTCCCGACACCACAGGTTACACCTTGACGCGTAGGATGCAGTTCGACCGTGACTTGGATTGCTTCCGTGCACCGTGGCTGTGTTCAGATCGGAGCGTTACGCGTTTGACGTTGGTGACAAGAATTTGATCTAACACACAGCCATTGTGCAGGGAGAAGTTGAGGTTGCCATCCGCAGCTTCAAAGAATTGCAGCCTAGCAGAGCCTAAGGTGCAGGGCATTCCTCGGATGCACTATCCTATGACACTCCGTCTTTTGTTCTCAATGTCGAACACAGCAATCAGAGGGGTCTGACCCGACGGTCATCGTTTCATCTAACGCCCGTGGGTCACGAGGTAAACACCACCGCCTCTTCACCATACAAAAAGGGGATCATTTATGACACCCTTGTCCCAACACACCTTCGTTTACACCCAGCCCTCACAGTCGCCTCTTCTCTCAAGAATTCATCGTCTGAGATGTCACTTGATACCCAAGGTATCCTCTCCGCTATAACCATCGCAATTTACGTCCCGGTCTTCTTCTTTGCTTTTCGAGTATCGTACAAGTATGGAGGTCTCAGAGAAATGGGTTGGCTATTGCTTTGCATGTTCACGTTGAGTAAGTCCCCGTGTAAAGATCTCCAGTTTTGTCGGCTCACGATCTGTAGTCCGAATTGTCGGTGGCGCATTGCTGGTTGCTGCTGAGTTAATTCGCCCCGCTGTGACTGGCTTGTACATCGGAGGTTACGCACTGGAGGCTTCAGGCCTATCGCCCTTGCTACTCTGTACTCTTGGATTATTAGAAATGACGTGAGTCACCCAGGAACTATGATATGACAAGACAAGTAGGCTGACTCCCCGCCAGAACTCAAGGAGCAGACGGTGAGGGAAAACACGGTCTCGGCTTCAGGATTTTGCACCTGTTGGGAACTGGTGCACTGGTCCTCACAATCATCGGTATCTCCAGCACCAGTCCAAGCTCGCAGTCCACTGCAAACACTGAGCGTCGGGTTGGTGTGCTGCTTTTCGCCACACTATATCTTATATTGGTAGCCGTCACTGTCGTGCAATGGACCCGCCGTGGCCGGCTCATGAGATACCGCAAACAGGCAAGTGGCTGCTTTTCATCATGTTATACACCCAGCTGACTGGCCGCAAAAGTTGCTCATCGCCATCTCAGCCGCCCTGCCATTCCTCGCTGTCCGCGCGCTATACAGTATACTTTCCACTTTCTCATCAAGCACGTTCATCACAAGTGGCACGTCGACAAGCAGCTCTGACAACGATCTTGCTAAATTCAACATATTCACTGGGGAATGGCAAATATACCTCGTCATGGAAGTTCTCATGGAGTATGTTGTGGTGATCATCTACACGGTGGCCGGTACTTTGTTGCCCTTGGACCAAGACTACAAGCTACAGGAGACTGATGAATACCCCCTTTACCGCCCACAATATTAAGTTGGGTAAAGGGTTGATGACTTGAGAGGGAAATTTTTTGCATTGAAGCGAAGGCCTGATTGTCATTACACCAGGTATCCTGGGGTTCTATATTTTACGGACGGCCATTCCAGTGATTCCAATTATCTGTATATAGTCATGATGTATCTGTTAATTTTTATGAGCCCTGCATTTACATGTATCCACTAAAAGAACCTGGATAAATTTCAAGTTTCCAGAACACATGTTCAAGTGGAACCGTCGAGAATGTCAGAGCCACATAGTCAAGCACTCCCCACATCGCCTCGTGAGGCAGCGCCAAGTGGTCTGGAGAGCGCTCCGGCTTAATTGAGCTCCTGTGATTAATACTCTTCTTCCCTACCAGACTGTATACCCATAGCCAAACTTGAGTGGCAAAGAGTTACTTTGCGAACGCAAAGCTCAGTGAGGGTTCGTGAAGCTGAGCAAAGAAAAATTGTGACTTTTCTAGAGGTGAGATATGTGTTACGTAATACAGTACACAACGACGCAAACAAACCCAAAGAACAGTCCAGCCGTTTGATCTTAGCCGTGGATAAGTGCTCGAATGAGGCTTGGATGATCGTCTGGTACTTTCCAAAGCCAGAAGGGCCCTATGTTGAGGGCGGTCGTTAGAAACAAAAAACCAACCCTCGATTGCAACTCGTGTCTTACCAACAGGATCACCTACAGACAAAGTTAGCGTCCAGCATTGGGAGGGACAACTAAACAACAAACCGTGTTCGTGACGAACGCCGGTCCAAGTTCCAACAATTCCGGTCGCACTCGCTATGCCTCCAATTTGCAAACCTTCCGATCTGCGGGAAAATCCACGGAGAGAATTGATTCAATATTCAAGTATCAAACCTCAAAAGACGATTCACCTCCATTGCACGTGTGTCTCGTACACGGATGCCTTACGTTGCTCGGTCAACTCACCTTTATGTAGGCAGAAAAATGCACGAGATCACTTACGAACCGCCAACGTACCACTCCATCATCAGCCATGTATACTGAGCCGACGACTATAGACTCGTTTCCATGAACACCCCACGACGACCCAGAGAAGTAGAGCGTCGGGTATTGGGGGTCTTCGGAATCAGGGAATCCGTCAAGTGTGTAGTAGGCTGGTACGGCATCTAGATTTATGAGGTGTAGTTTGAGCTCGATTAGGCGAGTCGCCTCGGAAAAGTTGGCGTCCTCAAAGAAAGACCCATCGCGAGTACGGTTGCCTCGAGTGGAAAACTAGACCCACATGTCATCAGTATGTCAACAAGGTGTTCAAGAACGATATTCACGTTGAAGGCTGGCACGAAAGATCAGCAAGATCGATTAAAATCTATGTTGGATACCACTCACTAAAGAGATCACTACACGGTAAACGACGTTTTCTAAGCTCTTTCAAGAAATACATATATATCGACGCGACGCGACGCACCGGTAATCCATGAAGGAGACAAAGCGCCTCCAGTTTCCCTCTACCCCAGCCCAATCATGGGGAGAACGGGTGGTTGCATGAGGGGCAGAATATGTTCGGGTCGCTTCGAGTCCACAAGGCGGTCTTGTATCCATAAGACGCGCAGGGAGATCTTCAATGTTGCAGGATATGACGTTTATAATACATTCTACATGGAACCAATCCGCCTCTCCAGATTTTGGCATGAAGGGTCCCCAGTCATTATCCCTGTTGTAGTTACTAAGGTCATATACTTGACACCTACTCCTGGTTCGCAATGATCTCATACGTTGCTTTCCTTCTTCATCCTCGTCATTACAGTCATCAAGTGTGAGTGCCAGATAAGAGCGAAGACGAGCAAGCGCCTGGCACGTAGGGCGCTGAGAAAATGGTGGCAGTTGCAGCATATTCGTAGATTCCAATACATCCACCACCCATAATAGACTGGGTGACGGGACGCGCTCGCACCCACGTGTGATAGGTGAAGCACTTCGTACCACGCCCAGGAAGATGTGGAGAACGGCAAGGAGCTCTTCAGGTGTAGAACGGGCACTGCGAGCGATTATCTCCGCGCGTACTCTTTGTCGGAGCTCCGTAATCCAGTCAAAGTCGATATCTTTGCGGAAGCCATGCTGCGTCTTCCGGGGATCGTCAAAGGGGTAGAGAAGGAAGAGTTTGCGCCATAGATATTGATCTGTGTTGTTATATACGAGCAGCCGAGCTTGGCGACATGTTTGAGAGAATGAGGCAACGTCGCGAGGGTGGCAGAGGATCAGTGCCTGCTCTGTGAGCTCTGGGGGTATTGGTAGCAAACAAATATTTGAATGTGTCATTTTGAATGTGACGATAAGAAGGACTTGATACAAAAGAGTAAGTAATACTGGCAGGACTCGTCTTATGAAAGCAATCAGGAGGACCAGGTAAGTAATTGATCCAAGTACCTCCGCACAAACCTAGACAATAATAATAAAATTTTGACAATCTTTGTTGGAACACACGGATGGGAATTTGGTGAGGCTCTCATGGCAATATTAATGATGGCATGGTCTCCTCCACATACATGTTCACAAGCTCGATGAACGAGTTTATCTCTACGTAAATCGACATGTAACTGGTAATAAGGTCATGGACCGTATTTTGGGGTTGAACAGTCATTCATTCCAAAGCATCTCACTTGTCATGTCTTCAATCAATCAGGAGTTTATCGGTTCATATTTCAACTGCTCAGAGCGCAGTCCGGGTAGTTCTGTCGATATCATGGTGGTCCAGTGTGATCATTATGCAAACAGGAGGTATTACGTAATGGAATGGGAGGCTGTTATTTACCCTTGTTTGAACTGCCCTGCTAAGCCTTGCAGAGCGTTAAGTATATGAAGGCATTCTGTCACTCAACTCCACCATTTCAAAAGTTACCTCTATGCCCACCATGTATTCCTTCACCCCCCTCCTCTTATATTTTTTGTTAACAAGTCCCTCTTTCGCGTTCCAGTTCCCTTTTAAACTTCCTTTCTTGAAGTCGACCCAGGCAATCATCGCGGAGCAGCAAGCAGCTGCGGCTACTCCTCGTATAGCTGTCATCGGTGCAGGCGCTGGAGGTTCTTCTGCGGCATTCTGGATATCAAAAGCAAAACAAAGATCCAATATTGACGTAGAAGTCGATGTCTACGAACGCGCGTTTTACATAGGGGGTCGTGAGTGCTCATGTATCCCATCAAGTCGTAGCGTCCCAGTGACATCATGAACTCTCAGGCAGTACTACCGTCTACCCTTACAATGATTCCACGTATGCCCCCATAGAACTGGGCGCCTCAATATTTGTTGACGCAAATAAGAATCTGATGCGTGCATCCAAGGAATTTAACCTTAGTCTAAGTGACTTTACCAACGAGTTCGCGGATACGGGTATATGGGATGGCAGCAAGTTCGTTCTTGTTGTAAGCGCCGCAACTGGATTTGGCAGTGTCACCATCCTTGATACATTCCCAGATGGATAACTCCAGCTACGCCAAGAGCTGGTGGACTTCCCTGAAGATCCTATGGAGATACGGTTACACCGCTCCTGTCAAAACTCAGGCTATGTAAGTTCAGATAGAAATCATGTCATCTTCGTTGTGTTGATGCGTCTCCAAGCGTCAAAAATCTAATTGCGCGGTTCTTGGGACTTTATACCACGGAGTCGCCCAGGTGGGACGACGTCGCGGACCTCGCTGCCAGGTTTGAATGGGTGGAAATGAGCAATCGAACTACCGCCGAACACCTCACGGTCAATGGTATTTCTCAGCAATTTACCCGGGAGATGGTTGAGGCTGCTACTCGCGTCAATTACGGACAGGTCCGTCCATTCTGGTACACTGATTGAGAGGAGGTCGCGCTGAATATCTCAACTCTACTCAGGACGTGGATGGCATCCATGCTTTGGAGGGTATGACGTCCATGGCTGCAACTGGTGCGTCCGGTGTGGCCACAGGAAACTTCCGCATATTTGAGAACTTCCTCGAAAAGTCTGGTGCCAAGGTTCATCTAAACACGGAGGTGCATCTTTTGAGATCCAGCAACCCATTATGACTGATGTCAAAGCCCCTGCTTTGTACAGGTCAAAGAAATTGAGCGCATCCCCGACTCATCTCTTTGGATGGTTCGCACTACTTCAGGAATGGAAATATACAGAGGGATCATTCTCGCCGCGCCTTTCCACCAAACAGGCATATCTATTCCCTCAGACCTCGCTGAACGTATTCCCCCACAGCCATACGTTCACCTCCACGTCACTCTCCTCACCACACGCAATGAAAAAATGAAATCCGAGTACTTCGGGCTGGCCCCAGGTAGTTATGTCCCACAAACGATCCTGACGACGTTCGAAGGCGCACGTGCCGGTGGGGCTGAGCCCGAGTTCAACTCGCTTTCGTACCATGGGCGCGTTCATCGAACAGATCAGAGTGGACAAGTAAACGATGGAGAAGAGGAGTGGAAGGTGAAGATCTTCTCCAAGGAGCGTATCTCTGATGAGTGGCTCGCAAAAGTGTTTGACGACGTCAGCTGGGTGTACAGGAAAGAGGTTGGTTTTCATGCTCCCCCAGTTCATGTCCCTCGCTAAATACGTGCTTGAGTGGGATGCGTACCCAATATTGCCACCTACCACCAAGTTCCCACCTGTCAAGGTCGACCAAGGCTTCTACTATGTGAATGCGTTTGAACCGTAAGTCACATCATTACCTCAGTCTCTGAGCTAGCTGACCCGTTTATCCGTTCAGGTTCATCTCGACGATGGAAACAGAAACAATCGCCTCTCGCAACGTCGTCGATCTCCTTCTGCACGAAGAGTTCGGCTCAGGCATCTGCGGCTCCTTGATTTCCGGTTCCGAGACTGTGGAGGAGAACAAGACACGCGCCACAGAAAACAGCGAGTTTGTACTTGGATGGGACTGTTAATCCGTCAGATGGAATTTCTGGATCTTCCTGGTTAGACTTGTATGTATCGACGCATTACTTATGACAAGGCTTTCAGTAGCAATTATTCACCCTCTGCCCGAGCAAGGCTTGGACTTCGGGCTATACGAAAATAGATCCACTCGAGTACTTTGGAGAGGTTACCAAGAACATATTATTCTCAGATATTTCGACCGTAAGATCGTAAATGGTGCCAGTGATGCAGTGTGACATCTAGGGGTGATGTTAAAGGAAGGGAATCATCAAAAAGATGCAGAACCGAGGTGCTGTGCTTGTCTCACCCTATTTATGATAGGCGCTGACCCAGAGGTATTTTACTCAGCCACTCCATCTTCGGTTGGCGCTTCGACGCACTTCTCTGAAATCGTCTCCAGGTTTGACTCCTCCATACACACGTGATGAGCTTTCTGCTGAAGGTAAGGTTGTTCATGGTGGTCGCTACCGGTAGAGGTATCCGTCGTCGGTAGAGAGACACGCTCGCTTATTAGATTGCCGAGGGCCGTCCAGTCAGAGTAGTCTCTTCGCACCTCGATGTAGTCGTTTGCGAACTCTCCGATCTATTCATTGACCGGTCAGTACAAGTGTTCAAGGAAATAGGAGTTCATATGAGCGAGCTCACCTCGACTTCGTCCAACCCAAGGGTTTCGCCCTCCGGTGTTGTTCTGAGATGTAGGCCGGGTACCATGTCGATGGCTTTGGCGATGATCGCCGTCACCACGAAGGTGTAAGTACAGACAGCGCAGACGTAAGCGAACTGAATGTATAGTTGCTTGTAGTTGTGGTCAACCCAACCTCCCTTGATATTAGTGTTCACCCCATCAAGGGCAATGATGGCATGTGATGCGAAGAGGCCATTAGTGAGAAGGCCGATAATGCCACCGACAGCATGCTCAGCAAAGAGATCGAGCGCGTCGTCAATCTTGAAGAAGAATTTGACTTCACAAAAGGGTCAGAAATCCCGGCAAGTGGAACACAAGAAGGGACCACACATTTCGTCGCGTAGTTACACACTGCGCTAGTGACAGTGCCCATAACGACAGCCGCCCACGGTTGGATGTAGCCTGAAGCTGGGGTAGCAGCCACCAAACCAGCGATCGTCCCCGAACAAAAGCCCACCATACTGTACTTCCGCTCCAAGCGATAATCGAGGAGACACCAAATGACACCACCAAATGCAGCTGCGAGCATTGAGTTCCAGATTGCCATGATAGCTCGGAGATTAGCGCCAAATGCGCTACCGCCATTGAATCCAAGCCATCCGAACCAGAGGATAAATGTGCCAAGGTTGACCATAGACACATTGTGTGGTCTGAAGTTGACCAGTTCTTTTTCTTGCCGGCGACCCAGGATCCAGGCATAGGCAAGTCCGCCAACCCCACTGCCGATCTCCACAGGGCCCCCGCCTGTCAGAAACGAAAGAAATCAGCTTCAGAGTGTCGAGCTTTACTAATAGATAAGAGATATAGCGTACCGGCATAATCTAGAACACCCCACTTAAATCCCCACCCGTTTATGTTCCATGCCCAACAAGCGAGGGGGCAATAAACGAGGGTCATCCACAGAAATATAAAGATCATGGCTGGGAGAACCCTGCCACGCTCTGCAATCCCGCCCATGAAGATCCCCACCGTTACGCAGGCGAATTCCATCTGGTAGAAGCTGTATAACAAGGCGGGGATCAGGGGCGAACCTGGGGACGGGTTGCTGAGTACGTTCATCAAGCCAAAGTTGGCGAGGTTGCCAATGAACCCATTCGTAGCAGTTGGTGAAAAGGCAAGGGAGTAGCCCCATAAATACCACTGAAATATACAGACAGCATTGCTTGCAGTTACAGCCCATATTAGGGACAAGGCAGATTTTCTCCTGGCGAGACCAGAGTACAAAAATGCTACAGAATAAGGGAAGCCTTGGGTTAGTTTGGGTTCATAAATCCCGGGGAGGGATTTTTGCTAACCGAGACCTGGTATCATGAAAGATACCATGGCACCTGCTACGATGATAAAGGACACATCACCTCGGTCGAATCTAGACGATAGAGATAACGGTGAACTTCACCGAGGACATGTTCACATGGAACAGATTGGCTCACTGGCTGACATCCCCTGGAGGTGCAAGATAACGAGTGCTTGAATGAGTACACGACTTATCTGTTGTTCGCCTATTTATACAGACGTGTTCTCGACTCACTTCTCGCCATTGGGGAGTTGCCAATGAAGTCACTGGGACTCTTCATGATGTTGTGTGCGACAGGAGCTGATCCAAGAGGCGTCTCGATACTGGCTGATGTGTTCCCTCGTTGTTCTGCAGGTCTGCTTAGCCTGGCCCACAAAGATGAAGATTTTCCTGGCCCAGCTCTTGGATATTCATAGCTTGTTCGCCGAATTAACAACTTACACCCTATTGGATGATAACACAAGCTCGCCTGCTTACTTAACAGCTCATCAGACGGCGTTCAACCTCTCCCAGGGTCAACAAAATACTAAGTTCTGTCTGCTGGTGAAAGAGTCACGACACACTTAAGTAAGTGACAGTGACAATGATTTATGAAGCGAGACGTACTTTCCAGTTGAATTGTGCGCACTGACCATGGTCTTTGTGAAATGTAGTGAATTAATGCACAGTCGCTTAGTTGTAGTTGCGTGTCAAGTTGAGGACGGAGGACTGGGTACACAAGTCACTGATCGCGGAATCTCCTCACCACCCACGTGACCCGCATTGCACTGGTGCATTTTTTCCTTTCCTCGCCGCCACTGCCTTTCGCAACTCGTCGGATCAATCTGCTAGTACCAATCGTTGTCAAGGCCAAGACACTACACCATCGTTCGTAAGGGAGTCTTCATTGAGGGTTCAAACGTTCATTAGTGGCACATTGACAAGACATGTTCGTTCCCGTTTCCCTCTCCATGATAGGCCGCACCACGGCTCGACCTCTTCGTGCGACCTGCAGAAGCCTTGACTTGACCAGATGGCTTCATTCGGGTTTGGAAGCTTCGTCGCGTGACCTCAGATACGCAGACAAGCTCCAGCAAAAGGCCAAAGAGTGAGAGGTATCTTCTTTTTACGCGTGTTTCTGTAACATCATTCTGACAGGTGAATACTTGTGCTGATTGCGTGCTCCTTCCTATCCACGCATCAAAATTCCTGTACATGTGACACAGAAAAGGACTAGACCTCGATGAATTGAGGTCACAAGCTCGTGAAGAAGCTCGCCGCAAGGAGAAGGAAGAGGCTGTGGCCCTCCTACCATCGATTAACAAGGTGCAGACATCTCCACAAGTGAAAACGCAGTCCGATTCTCCGAAAGCTCCAGGAACACTACCTACGCGCAAGGACAGTTCCCCAGTGAAGGTGTGTCTGAGAAACAGCTGCATGTGCCTGGCTTGCCGTTCCGCTAAACGGCCTCATTAGCCACTCTCCTCGATATTGAACGTTACTAGACTCTTGGCCACCTCGCATACATCATCGCAAATATCCGCTCTCTGGACAGCATATCATGCATCGCGAACAGGAGGCACTGGAAGAGGTTTCGTCTGTGCCTCCCTCCCTGTGGAGTCATATAATGCGATGATGAATGTTGCAAGACAGTATCCGGTCTTCGTTGTACCGATCCCTAGGGAGTCGACCCCAGATACATGCGAAGGTTCCGGCACAGCCCACGAGTTTTATTTCTTGCAGTGGAACTTTCATCAACCTCCTTCCGCTATTGAACCTGACCCGTTCGAACGTGCGACCCCAGGTTCCTCGTATGACCTCCCGCAAACCTCCACTGTCTTGTTCACTCCACTCCAAGAATACAAACTCCGCACATCCTTTGCAACACCGTACCTGGTGCTGACTTTCTACACCGACCTCTCGCAGTCGCACGGGATAGTGTTGCTCCGCGGAGAGATTACACCCTCACCCGCTTCGGCGGCCGCATCGCCAGGGCAACAAACCACTGGGCGCTTCCTTCTCAGTCAGATCGACGCTCAGTTGTTGGCGGTGGGAGTCCAGAAATTTTATTTGTGGGGAGAGGGTAGGATGGATGGTGGTGGTCAGGACTCGGCACCGGAAGAATTGTTGAAGCAGTTCCACGAGAAGCCCGAGGAGTTCAGTTGGCAAGATCTGTTAAGACACTCGAATGTCACTGCTTAGAATCAAGTCATACATCAGTTTTTGCCACCTCTTCGCGAGTCTTGTGATATGATTTTAGTCCGCAGACAACGCCAATCGTTCTGAGAAAGAGAAAGCCGGAACGCCCTTGCGATATAAGTCTACATGGCGTACATGGAAGCATCAGGGCAGAGTTACAAGCGGGGCCGCCTTGACCCATTCGTTTTTGGTAAGTTCTTGTAAAGTAAATGCTGCGAACCCTGCTCTCGTCAACCAATATCCAGTTTTGCCATCTCCTACGTATCCAACAACAAACTCCTTGTCACCCGAGTTACTCAACAACGGCACCCGCACGATTGTCCAATCAAGTGTGTCCCCCTCCTTACGGATAGTCTCCCCGATAGCTACAACATCTTTCCATGCTGTGTGTGCGAGAGTCCTGACGCCGGCGACAATAACGGACATTTTGAGGCTGAACTTGTCATGACTATCTGTGATGCTAGGAGTGCCTAGGGCGAGGAGTCGTTTCACGCCGTGGGTTTTCATCAGCTTGATGACCAACGAATATGCATGTGCAAGGGGCTCTCCGCTGGGATGCAATGGTCCGCGTGAAACAGATGGACCGAGGGCCGACAGGATGGCATCTACGTGTTCCATCGCGGCCGAGAGAGCGGACTCGTTGTCCAGCTCGCCCTTGTGGATAGTTACCCGTCGATCGTTTCTGGTCTCTTCTGAGAGCTTCTCCGGAGAGCGTGCGTAGACTACGACGGTATGTGAAGCGTTGAGTACTTCCTCGATGAGAAGCACGCCGGCAGCGCCCGTGGACCCGAGAATGAGCACACGCATATCAAGGGGTACTGGTCTATTTCTCTCGACTTTGTAGATATTTTGTTAGCGAGGATACGTTACTGATGCTTTCCACCAGTGCTTACCGCGCACCAATGTATAATAACTCCGAGTGTGACTGATACCGAGTTGTCGTTGATTCACAAACTTGGGCTGCAACTCCCGTAAATTGTCTGGACGAAGCAGGTAAAATCGCGCAGGTCAACGTAGGCGAGAACTTGTAATCAAGGGAACCCTAAAACCATGGGCACCAATAAGTACTGCCTGCCTTTTTGATCCTTCACCAAGGCAGAAAGAAAGCTTCTGTCATTCTACCTGGTCTTCGAGGTCGCAGATTTCTGGGAAGTTCCTGATTACAGCCTAACGATCTGCGCCTTCGAACCGAGTGCTGGTTCTGGTTCAGTTAAGTGAGGCTTGGGGGCATGGTGACCAGCACACCTGAGAGACATATTCAAACGTTGCGTATATTAATGGTACCAATGGCAGAGCGTTCGACTGGGATAGCGATAGCAGTAACTGTCCAGCCCACAGGTATCATGCACGACCCCTGGGGAAGGCAACATGGGTCCGCAGCGGCAACTGTCTCATGAGGTGGGGCGCTTTGGCCAGTCCCCAGCTTCTAAAGCCTCGTTTTCCAAGGCTAGAATAGCCTCTCCAACCTCCCCCGCGGATTCCACTACAAGTTTCTCCGTATCCCTCCCATACAGTTTCCCGAACACGTCAACCACTCCCTCTACCACGTCCTGGACCTGAATCTGTTTCTCGGCTGCCAACTCTATGCAACCAGCTTTCACATCTGCTAACCCACAAGCGACCACCCTATCGAACCACTTCAAGGGTTCCTCGGTAACATTCATTGCAAATCCGTGCGTTGTGAGTCGATGGCGTACTTGGACGCCGATGCTGGCAACCTTTGTCGCAGGGTCCAGAAATACACCAGTGTGATCTGAGGGAACGTGGGTGATTTTGTGGGCACTCATCAGATGAATTTGAATCAATTTTTGCATTTTGCATATGTAGTCGCGTATGCCCATGGGTGGGGATGGACGACCAAGGTCAAGGAGAGGGTATCCAACAAGTTGGCCAGGACCGTGATATGTTAATTGACCGCCTCGTGAAGTCGCGACAAAGTCGGCGCCAATCTTCGTCAAACGAGCGCGCTCTGATTGAAGTTCATGTTCCGTTTGTCGACGCCCTGATGTGTAAACTGGTCGGTGTTGTAATAACAGGAGAATATCCTGGTGGGACGATGTACGACGTGAACCGAGCTGAATCTGATGAAGTCTCTCTTGTAAAGCGAGTGTCCTCCCATATGGTAAAGGTGTTTGAAAATAGTGATAGAGCACAGGCGGCAAGGACATGTGAGCACTGATGAAAGGTCGGAATAAACCGATAGACAAATGGGATCCAGGATATCCAAATTATCAGCAAGGATGCGTTTCTCACCTTCCGACCAATAGCGGAGGCTCGAATTTTAATAACATCCGTCATCCAATCAAGTTGACATAGTGTGATGAGCAATTAATATTTCGGCGTGTCCTTGTTGTTTACTGAAGTACATGCGTGTTATAGTGTATGCGGTCAGTGAAGTGTCCGTAAAGGAAGGCTACGTTGTCCGTGGTTCATTGTCCAAAAATCACCAACATCCACGATCATGGTCTTGTCCAGAATTTCGTTGTTGTTTTTGCTTGGTGTCCCGCTTAAAAGACTTTTTCGGTTTCCCCCACGCCATGTCATCTTCATCCAGGTATTCCGCCTGCACCTGAAGAGTTGTCAAGTCAGTAAGCGGAAGTAAGCACTGTTTCAGGCTGCTTACCCCGTAAACCTCTTCCCCCTCGAAGCCTGTCGCGGGTTCCCTACTTCTTTGGTAATCACTCCTCGAAGGCTATCAAACGTGTTAGCTCATGAGTAACCACGCATTCCATCTACTCACAGCGTCAAAGCCATGGCCAAAACATGCCTTCAAGGTGCGGAACATTTTAGATAGTATCCCAGGTTTTTTCTCCCCGCCGTAGTGCTCGGTCCTCTGAAATCCAGATCAGTTAGTGAGCGGATCGGTTTGGTGGAATGTTCTCACATCTTTGCGGAGACCAGAGGGTGATGAGAAAGATAACATGAAGAAGACGTCGAGAGGGTAAAGTGAAGCGGGAAGTGGTTCGTTCTTTCAAACTGTTGGATACGATCAGCCTTTGCTGAGCGCTTTGAAGCAGGGAGAATGGTGGATGAGGTGGTACGATTATTTATTTCCAGATGTATCACTTTATATACTCAACTCTTTCCAGTGACCATTATCGTGACCTCAAAAGTTATGAATAGTACGATGCAGGTGAATCCGCAGCTATTGCCAGTACGCATGCAGTCTGGGAGTTCTGATCTCACGCACTCCGTCCACCGCTTCTTTCCCCGGTGCCTCGTGGCGGTCTGAATATCAAGGCGCTGTATATCATGCACTGGAATTTTTTCTTTCCTGGCAGCGATGACCGCCATTCAATTTGACAAGCGACTCCACTTTAGTCTTCACATCCCCTCTATCAGCGATTCCGATACTACCGCAGGCCAAGGCCTCGTTCCTATATTAAGCGTCCCGGGAGCTCTCATCACCTTCTTCTTTGAATTTGAAGTGGATGGGTGGAAAGGACTGATACAAATTGGGATCCACCAAGGATAGTGTGGCGTGGATCGTACAACTAAGTGGGCCTACTTCCTTCGTCAGGACACCGAGACACATGGATATTGTACCATGCCGACGGTGCGTACGAGACAAGGAAAATGGACTGATCTCCTTTCATCGCATCGTCTGCAGATCACCGAGAAGTGTGCATGTTCATGCAGTTGGCAGCAGCGCTCCGGATCAATGTTTTTCTCTTCGAAGGATCGCGTTCTATCTCTCACACCTTCGCCTCGTGTATATGACGGGTACTTGAATCTCACATTGGCATGTGACGAATCGCTTGGGAAATACGGCGCCAGGGAGGTACTTGTACCCATGGTTACATATGACCGAATCGTTAATTAATTTCATTGCACATCGTTGTTCTGTTTGTAAAGTGGACCGGAGTGCCACAGGATAGGATTTCAGGTAACTTGACGGGCACGGTTCTTTGCAAGGTGACTGCTATGACGGATTTCATGTAGAAAAAATGAAGTGATTTGGCCATGTCTCGTATATGTATATGGCGTACATTCGAACGTCCGCTATTAAGATAACGATATACAAAATAGTCTTGAATTAAATGTAGCAGAAGGTATCTTGGAACGATGCAGCATCACATCAGAAAAATCTGAAGCTACGACGTTTGGAGTGCTTTGCTTGAGACATTTTGCCTGTGCCCCATGACATGTTGTCGTCATCGAGCATTTCGGCCTGTAGTGACATGAGACAGACGACAATAAGCTCGATGGCAGCACAGGGGTGAAGATAGAACTCACATAACCGCCATCACTGGAGCTTCCTGACGTCCATGGCGTGGTCGGAGACCATGGCTGGATATTCTTTTTAAAATGTGTGTTCAGAGGCGAGCTGAAGTTGACACCGAAGTTGACCTACCACTGCGTAAGTGATATCCAGAGGGGACGGGTGTTTATGGACCGAGATAGGGGAGTTGCTCGATTTAGAACTCTGGGCAAATAGAGACGTTATTGACCGAGCTGAATCGTGGGTTCAAAGCACTACCTACCTTGATACTGCCGACGGAGAGTCTGTTGAAAGAAGAAAGGGGTAACATTGTTTGCAAATATTGAATGGGCTGAAGAAGAGTACTTTGGTGATTGACTGACGAAGAGAGGTGTCTGCTTCACAAAGGGGTTTGACATGGGCCTTTTATAATTTTTGAAAACATCGGATGGGCAGGTGGCGAACGGGGTACCCCATATCCATATCCCAGTCCCGTGGAAGGATCTCGGAAAAAAGACTAGCTAGTGACGTTTGTGCCGCCGTTTTGCCAAATTCGTGACGGAGCTATAGTCGAGCCTATCACTAATAATACGCAGGCACAAGCACCGAAACTTTTCCAAGTACAGTCACGGCCAGAACGTACTTGGTTGCCAGTCCGCCTCTTGTCATATGTGCCCTTTTTGGTTTATTAGATCGCAAGGTACCAGGCTACATATCTAGTCACGTGAGATCACCTTCACTCTTTGTCATAGAGGTCGAATTTAGGCCCTCTTGCATAACATCGCAGTATAGTTAGTTTCTTTATCGGTGTTTGAAAACCTCCTGGGCTGCTGACCAGGCTCCTAATAAAATCATATCTGGCGGGAGACTCGACTTGCCTCGGAACGGTGACACCCTGCCAGTGGTATCGTTAGTTCAAATAAGATCCGTAGGAGACGAACGCTTGCGTTCCCCACGTCGCCTCTAGTGATGATCAATGATCAATGATCGCTGAGCGCGGAATTGTTCCTTCTGTTCAATAATCGCCGCCGGTGAGAAAATTCTTCCTTTTCCTAATAACCATTGTAATGCCCCTCATCCATATTTAGTCTGCCGTGGAGAGCGAGGCCTCACTGGAACTTCGTTCCTGATAATGCCTACGGCATTTTCCCGGGGTTGACACGGTGACTGTTCATAGACTCGTGACCAATCCATACTATGTAGAAAGTCACAGGAGTCACTGCAGTGCCGAGAGCGGCTGAAGCGGAGTGTAAACTCACAACACGGTCGGCGCGTCACCTCATTGGTGTGCGCAGAGTCACCGTCAGCCTGACTCTAGGCCTGGGTGACTCCTGAGATGTCATTTATGTGACTCAGCCACGACAAGAAGCACCCAGCTACGAACAGCGGGTTCAAGCTGCCATCTCATTTTACTGGTGACTGTTCCCCACCACGTCTACTAACTTATGTAAGCACGCGCCGAGTGCTCAATTGGCATATTGTTTTGGAATAGCTCAGGGAAACTGCCACTTTGGGCAACAGATACTTATTTTCCACCAATCAGAAGTCGCAAAACCATCACCAAACTCTTTCGTAATTTTGAGAGGCAGTCTGATGCACTCTCTATTCGACTTCCCCTAGGCCTGACTCGGCGCCCTCATCAACTCTCGGTCGTACCTTTCGCATGGTCACATAAATCAGTTCGTCAATACACTGTGGATGCCGTACAAATGTTACTTGTCGTGGAAAGCTCCTTTCAAGACTTCGCTGCGGCCTCCAAACCAATGACATTGGCCAGGTCGCTGGCCGAGTGATCCCTGCTCCAGAATGGTGGGCCAAAAGTGGTACTATAGCTGAGAAAGTATGCATATCCCGATGACCCTGAGAGTGGTACGTAACAAAGCAAGACTCGATCAGGAAAGGGAGTGGGGATTGGGTTGATTATTGCAGTTGTACAAGGGTAAAATCGCCAGTTTCAGAGCCGAGACGCGGTAGCTACTCACAGATGGAATGTGGTCTATACGGCGGTCTGAGCAGGTTGCATGTCAGGGGGCATTTGAATCTGGTATGCTCTCGGAAATCACCTGTCGACTGGAATGAGACAGTGGAGTGAGCGCAAGGTACAGTGCTGGATAGATCTTGCCGTTATAGGGTACCCTACCGTTGTGTATCCCGTGACATTGTGTCGGCGGACGTGACTGACATCGTCAGGAACATGAAGGTCAAGAGACTCAGTAGTGCATAACATCACATGTCTGGTGTAATCGTCAAACACAACACACTCCACTTTCATAATGTAGCTTGTTCGAGTTACCAATGTCCGTGATCCTATGGTGGGTAAGGCCCCCTCTTTTTGGGCGAACACCCTTGCAACCATCTGACCCGCGGTCATTTGTATAGCTTTAGGCCGTTGCCGATCAATGATTTTTCGTCCGAGTCCCACCTAAGACCTCTTGTTTTTCTCAGGTATTCATGGTAAAATCTCCGCGGCACCCTCAGCATTTCTAGTACTGTTAGCCTCCTCAAGCCCTATACCCAATCAGAGTATCATACGTGAAATCGGACGCCCATGGAGTCGTGCAAGCTAGGAGTCCCCGCACTAGGAGTCCCTGGAAAGCTGTCGACGTCAGCAAGACATAGGTTTTTCATGTATCTTGGACGCCCTCTATGATGATACACGTAAGTAATCAAGCGTGACGACTAGTGCCGTTGGTCCGCATGTAGCTATACAGTCAAGGATGCCACGCAGGCGGCAATTACAAATCCTTCTTCACATTGTCCTTTGACTCTCTTGCTCTGGCAGCGGCCTTCCGGAACTATTGAGATCCTTCACTGACGTGAAAATGCGCCACAAACCTCGTTGGCTTTTTGCTTCGCTTGCTCTCCAGTCTGGTGTACTGTCTGTTTTGCCTTCTCAGCCTTCTGTTTTGCGGAAGTTGTTGAAGCTCCTAGGAGGTGTGCCCATCAAATCTATTTCACCTCCAACAAGATCGGTATTGGAATTACTTACCGAGGGTCTCCTCCGTCTTTTCCGTGGCTTTCTCACCAGTTTCTATCGCCGAAGCCAAACCTTGACCAACTTTCTTGTTGACCTTCTCGGAGAATGTTTCCATGATCAGAGATTGAAAGTTTTCTTAATAAAACACATACCTTGTCTGCTACCTCAGAGACCTTCTCCGTTACGGATTTCGAAGATATGGGTGTGGCATGAATATGACGGGCATGCAAGTCCACGACACGGACGGAGCGAAAACCGCGGGTTGCTCGAGGAACTACTAAGCGCATCAGGTCGGATACCATCCCGGAGGTACAATGTTAAAATGATTGGGATGGCATGCCGAGAAACAGTCCAGGTTATATACTTCGCTGATGGGTATGACGTCGCATTTGGCGAGGAGTACTAGTATGTCATTGCACGTGGCAAAAGCGAATCACGTGGATCCACCGCAAACATCGTCAAACATCGCATGCAGACATCTCTTGCTTTACTGATACTAACTAGATCCCAGTTGGTCAAGACTTCCCAGTGACGCTTTAATGACCCGCTTTTCATGGACTTGAATTGCAGAAATACCGACCATCACTTACTGGAACCCCCGCCGATCCGATGTACAATCGCGGTCTCCCAAGTCTAGAAGTTCTCTGGCAAGTTGGTTGTCATCCACCATTCAACATAACCTGCCGTCACTGACTGTGCAATGGAAGTCGGCTGCATCCCTGAGTTTCATTTGTGAGCACAGATCAAGCTTCAAACACAATTGGCTGATCACTGAACTGAGTAACGATGGAAGGTAGGTGTCGGAACACTGAAGTTTGCCTGTGAAAAGTCCATCTAAACTTAAAGTCCATCGGCTTACTTTCACCCTCATAGGCCTCATGTACGTAGGGATTTGTTTCGTCCTACATCGTGTCATTTGATTCCATTTTTATTAAGATGGATTTCATGGGTTGCTGATCCGAGGGACCGTCATCGTAATCGTCAATACAGGCGAGGCCCCTGTTTCTTTCGTCGCCATTCCAGACGTCCCAAGTAAGCATCCAGGCGTAATTCATGCGCTAATCCTTCACGGATTTGCATATTTTCGTTTAGCTTATCTTGCATACGTGCTGACCACCCTGCACAATTGAACGACGTCGCCCAGCGCCTCGAGGGGTGCTCCGGAAAGGCCCATTTAGAGGTGGAACACAACATCCCGAGCGACGTGCCCGATGCGCAGTTATGGGAATGCCTGCAGAAGCACTTCGGTGAAGGTGCCGGAAGCACGGGGTAGGATTCTCTGTGCGCATCGGTTAATAAGTTCTATCCTGAACAAAGTTAGGGACTACTGGAAATACTTGGTTTGTATGGATGAACTTGTTTCCATTCGAATTGCACGCCTGCATCATGATGACATAACAGCTAGCCTTCGGTTGCGCCGTTTCGTGGCGAGTGTTGATTGGAGACCGATCGCGCCATTTGCACTTAGCTTGTTGACTCTGATGAAGTTGTATGAGCACGTGGACTACTTTCATCGCCCCGGGTACAACGCTCTCCGCATTACCGTCACTATCTCCACTGTCACTGCAGGGGAGGGCCCGTGGTAGTATTAGGAAGGCTTGATTGAGAAGTACTGTCAGCATGCCGATATGAGCTTAGCTATCCTGAGCTCACGATGGTGTCATCTTTGCGAGGTGTTGCAAGGCCTACTAGTATTTAACCAACATCACTGATGAGCTTTCTCGGCTGTGTGATAACCCCTCAAGTTATCTCTTGTGTCGCCCATCCATCTGAATACAATGTCCACTAACACTTACAAGTCATTCGCCGTCGCCGGGGTTGGCAAAACAGTCGGTCCTCCTATCATCAAGGCAGGTAGTGTTCTCGCATGACATCCGAGTAGCTAACCATACCACCCAATATAGTCCCTCCTCGCGCGCGGCGCCTCAGTTCTCGTTCTCACCCGTCCCTCCTCCAACAAAGTGCTTCCCGAAGGCGTCAAATCTGTCCAAGTCGATTACACAGATGTCAGCACCGTCACCGCCACCCTCGAGGAGCATTCCGTCGACGTTCTCATTTCAACGCTTGGAGGGGATGGCTTCGCAGCTCAGATCCCGCTGGCGGATGCTGCGAAAGCGGCAGGAGTGAAGTTGTACGTGCCGTCTGAATTCGGTATGCCAACCGAGGGCGCGGAAGGGGGCCTGTTGGGGTCGAAGCATCAAACTGCTGGTGAGTGATGCCAGGTGATGCAAAAGTGAAATAATTAACGATGGAACAGTCCATTTGAAGACCATCGGCTTGCCTTCACTGCGTCTCTATGTATGTGTTTTGTACTTCCACTCTATAGCTGTATGAAGCATGAGGTCGGGCTAATGTTGTATTTCATAGACGGGCCTCTTCCAGGAGTACATTCCTTCGGTCACTAGTGTAGAAGAGACCGGCAAGTTCTTGATCGTTGGCAAAGGCGAAGCCCCTGTATCCTTCACCGCCATCCCTGACATTGGAGGTACGCGTCCGGTTCAGAATCACTAGGGCTTCGCTCCTGGTCCTCATCCGATGATTGCTTCCTCAGAATACCTCGCCTACGTGTTGACCACGGTTCCGCCTGAGCAGTTGCATGACAAGACTTTGCGTATCGAGGGTCAACGTGGCACCCTGCGTGAAATCGGTGCTTTGTATGCCGGGAAGGTGCCCATCGAACATGTCGATAGCATCCCGAGCAGTGTTCCTTTCGCGCACATCCGGGAATACCTCCAAAAACAGTTCGACAAGGGTGCTGGAAGCACAGGATGGGACATCCTCGCAAACAAAGAAGGTTCTGAACCTGCAGGAGGGGCAAATAAGCTATACCCAGGTTTCAGGTTCAAGACTGTGCGAGAAACACTTGGCTTGTAGAGAATGACAGAGACCCACAGTTGGAACAACTTGTAATAGTATATCAATCCCAATCAGACGAAATGTGCAGTTTCCGCCAATGTGTAATGACATCTTGTGCCCCTACCGGTGTCCTTCCTATTGTGAATGAACTATCTCAACACTGCACGTAGTTACCAGGGAAGACCCCCTGTACACCATTCAGACGGCCAGTCCACCAGTCTTCCTGGCTTTCTGTTTTTGTCATAATCTCGATCTGATCACCCGTCTTGAAAGACAGGTCACCCGCGGCCTAATGGAGGCAAAAACTGTTAGAAAGACCTCGAATTCCTTAAAAATCATGACGTGCCTGTGCGTCGAAATCATACAATGCTGTGACATACTCGACAACAGGTTCCGGCTTCGGCTTCGGCTTGAGCGGTGGTGGCGGCGGTGGCCGTTTCGTCACAGCAACCATGGCGCCGTTAATTGTCGCAGAATACGGAGGTGGTGGCGCAACCTCCTGACCGGGGGGTGGCGGCGGCGGCGCCTTCTTGACGAACGATGGAGCCGCACGCGAAGAGGGTGGCATGGAGCGTGAGGCAGAACTTACGGCGCTCGAAGTGGTTGCCACGCTCGGAGTACGCCCGATAGATGAACCGGAGCTGCCACCTTCTGTGCGCTTCGCTTGGACAAGTTTAGCTGGAAAAAACAGTCAGTTGTGCCCGTACATTGCATAAGGAGGATACGCAGTCCACACACAGGTAGATATGATTCGCTTGGTGATGTTGAGGTCTTCAATTTGACTCCAGGCATCCGATCGTTTGTTCTCGTAATCCGACTGAATCTGAGAGCCTGGACAGTTGGTAACATCGTACCGACCCTCCGTAAAGGAATTCATTTTCTCGAGGAAGAGGTAATAAATATTCAGCCTGACAAGATCAAATTTTTAGACAGTATCTCAAGAGTATAGCAGGGAGAAGACGGACTGCATGTAATAAAGGGAGTGGAATAAAGGGTCGATGAACTGGGTTGCTAGCTGCATGAACCGTGGAAGGTCTTGCTTGAGTGCATTATTGATATAATCGTATTCGTTCGTCGCTATCTCGAAGTCTTGCTCAAGCTATTCACCCGCGTGAAAATCAACAACCGCGATCAGCAGGGAATCACGAGAGAACAAGGCAACAAACCTTGAACAAGTTCTTCTCGTCACTCAGACTCTTCTCTTTCTTATCCCGGAGTTTGGTGAGCGAATTGTTGAATCGATCGTAATCAATCAATTTGTGGTCGCGCTTCGTGATAGTCTTCCTAATGACCTTGAGAACGCCTTGGAACTCTTTGACAGGACCAATTATACGACTCTCGATAAGTTCGAGCTCCGGAGCCATGGAAGAACGTAGTTCATCTAGGTGGTCTGCGTATGGAGGAGTGTTAGCGATCGTGGAGGCAGCACCTGGGTGCTTGCTGGCGAGGCTATGTTCTCCCGACAGCGGTGAGTACATGAAGTTGATGTGGTTTGCGAATCCATTGGCACCAGTCAACATGGCTTAGTGACAAAATCGGACATTACTCGAAATATGTGAACGCTTGTAGGGATTTCGCGTACCTGTGACCGCATCGGTGAACGCCTTGGTGTCCTTGAGCAACTTCTCAGTGGACTGCTCGAGGGTGGCGAAGTGACGGTTGTAGTCATCGAATTCGGGATCGGAGGACTCTGAGAGTCACGAGTAGGTGAGATATGATAATAATAACCAAGTTTACACACTCTTCGAAAACCCCGCTTTGGAAGTGACAAGGTGTGGTGTCCTGAGAGAGTTGGCTTTTAGTGCCAGGGAACGACATCAAGGACATCGGATGGAAAGCAAGGGTAGCTCCAAGCTAATGTATCAAACCCAAGTAGTTCTGCTACCTTGAGAAAGCAAAAAAACACGAGGATACTCACCGCTTGATGGCTTTGGTGAACCCCTTCATCTCGCTAAGGATGGTACGTCAAGTTGGATGGATACCTGTTTCAACAACGCTCAACTAGGGTGTCCTTGAATATCTGTGCAAGTCACTGGCAGGTGAGGATATCCTTGTACAACGGCGGGGATTAATGAAGGGTAGCTGCTTGACACGGGCAGCGCCGCAGCGTGTTAGTTTCTCAAAGTGAGCACATGATTATGTAATCCAGTAGCTATAGCTGACATAATATGTGACGAACGACGGGGAGCGGACCGGCCAACCGGACGGCTGCGCTCGCGAGTCACAGGGAGTTGTTTATCTACTGTAGTTTCTACTTTCATTTGTTGTATTCTACCTTGATCTGTATCTCGAATTTGGTACATCAATTGTACATACTACAAGTCCCTCACGATGCCTATCAACCAACCTTCAAATCAAATCAAGTCAGTCCATGACATACATACTATTGCCTCAGGGTAGTTGATGCACATCTTAGACTAACAAATGTCTCCGTCGTTCGCCTGAAGAAGGGCGGAAAGCGCTTTGAAGTACGCTGTGATTGGACCCCCCACAGGCAAGAATGCTCTTAACATTCCCCATTCACAGATCGCATGCTATAAGAACAAAGTACAAGAATGGCGAAATGGCGTGCAAGTCTGAGTACTTCCGTCCATTCCCTTGGTCTGATCGCCCATGTAGTGAAACGAGTTTGGACGATGTCCTCCAAATATCAAACGTATTCACGAACGTTTCCAAAGGTGAGGTCGCAAAATCGAATGACCTCCAAAAGGCTTTTGCGACATCATCAGTTGATGACGTTGTGAAGGAGGTCTGTTCAACGTTCTTATCTCAATCATGCCTTCTTCATATGCTGACCATACCCTTTAGATATTGAAGAAAGGAGAGGTTCAAGTCGGCGAGAAAGAGCGTGACCACGATCTTGCTTCCTTGCGGAAGGAAATTGCGACTCTCGTGGCCGAGAAATGCGTCGATCCTGCAACGCAGCGTCCGTATCCCGTTGGAATGATTGAAAAGGCAATGGCAGAAGCAGGAGTTAGCGTCAAAACGGGAAAGAATGCTAAAAGTCAGGTAGGCAGATCTCTTCTGGTGGATACATTTCTTTGTGCGAGGTCTGAGGGTACGCGGTCATAGGTATCCGAAACCTTGCGACTCATTCAGAGCGGATCAAGATTACCTATTCAACGTGCGCGGATGCGTGTCCGTATCATCGTCCCTGTTGCAGATGGAGAGCGATTGGAAGGACAAATCAAATCATCAGTTGAACAAGTCGAGCGAGAGGAAAAATCAGAAATGTGGGAATATGTAAGCTATTTCGTGTTTTTATGTGTTCATCTCACTCACGAGAGCGCTTTCAGGTGGCGCTTATCGACCCACCTCAATTCAAGATCCTCACCGATCTGTTGCAAAAAGAGTGCAATGGAAGGGGACGTCTTGAAACTCTTACGTTCGCTGCGACAGCCGATAACAATTAGCTAGCCTATTACGGCTCCCCTCAAGACCTGGGGACCGTGTTTCAAGTAGGAAATATCATCATATGACTTCTACAGAACCATGCATTATGCGAAAAATCTGTCCTCTTACTGCTGAATTGCAATGCTGTGGGATATACAGCACGCGGATAATTGATTCATCTTCAGGCTCGTGCAGGACATTAGCTCTGCGCAAGTTACACCGCCAAGTCCAGCTGGCTTTATCTATCGCCCCTTCATATATCTTTGGGACTGGCAGTAGATATACGCTCTAGTTTCGCGGTATCGTTAGGGTGACTTCTATCTGATCACCCGCCAACTTGACCGAGACCCTAAAGAAGTGGTCCGCAAGGAGATCGGTCGGTCGGTCGGTCGGTCTAGCTCACTTTTCAAAAGAACGCACCCTTCAAGACCATTCACTACGTGGTCGACGCTCCCGTGTGCCCCCTTCAAGAGGGACTCAAATGTGTGGGAGGTACACACAGCAAGCGTTCGAGCGCCAGCAGCACGTCCTGCCTTGAGTCCCGACGGTGCATCCTCAACCACCAGACCTAGCGAACAGCAGACCCGGTCATGATGCCAAATCGACAGTGGCAAGGAAACCCACACTTCTCGGCTGGTATGCCAAGCGCAGTCGCGCCTGCCTTGTAAGGTGCTGGCATGGGTTTGCCTTCCGTGACATCGTCGGCTGTCACGTAGCCTTTTCGTGGTATAGACAATGAGCACTTTGGAATGGCCTGGCTCGCGTAGAACCTGGATGCTGGTCGGCTGGTCAGTACCGTGTTGCGAGGGCGTGCTGTCAAAATAATTCAAATACATGAAGTAACGATAGTCCATTTATCTGGGGCTATTTCGTTGAGCTGAATTCAAATAATGAGTTGAGATTGTATGAAGATGCATAAAAAATGGAAAATCACCTCGTTCAGTAATTTTTGGGCACCCTTAAGGACTTCAGGTCCGAGACCATTCCTTTGATTGACCACAAGTAATTCGAAGCGCATTATTTCGCTCTAAACTGACTCAGATACGGACCTTAGTTCACTTACACTGGTCGACCCACCTCTAGCTCAGTCTCGTCTACTATACGGCAGTACTCGCGCAAGGTGTCCTTCAGTCGTCTCCCGTGAGTTAAGTGAGCAACGTCGGCGGGCAAGTGGGTATACTGCTTGCGGAATTCATCCCAAGCATAATAAACACCGGGAGTAGAGTCAATCAGGGTGCTGGAGATGCTGAGTTCAGCTTCCACTGAGATTGACACGTCAAGATGCAATATTTACCCATCCAAATCAAAGAGTATCTGTGTAGAAAAGGTGAAGTGTGGTTAAATGGAGTAATGGGAATGTTTTTCCTACAGCATCAACTGTGATCTTCTCGTGTGCCATGCTTGGATGTTATAATCACTTTATGTGCAAGTGCTGGCGAATATCGAGAGTACACCAAGGAGTTCCAGACACCGGGGGCGACTAATCAATCGATTGATGTTCAACGTTTAACGCTCAAGGTCGACTGTGAGTGATAAGATTAGGTGCAGTCTTTATTTGGCAAGTGAGCAAGAACAAAAGGACCTTGTTCATTCTAAGCCTTGCCTCGTCAACAAACATGACCGCAATGTCCCGGACTCTGGAGCAACGAAGTCGAAAGGAACTGATCGTGTCCATGCAGAACTTCTAATTCCCCAGCCATAAGGTCGGAGGTAGGTCGTTGACGTGGACAACGGTGTCATACCCACACCACTATTGTCACTACAAATAACCATTGTTCGACCCATTGTTCTTGCTATTTCCGTTCCAATGTTGAAGATTGTGCAAATACTACCCGAGCATATAAAGGACGGGGTTGGACGGTGGATCTCTTCGCCGCGTTCAACGCTCTCCACGTCTTCCACTCTGTAGACCCAGAGTCATTTACTTCCCCTACTATTCACATTCTTTATATCTCAGGCATTGACTGCCATCTCGTCCTCGAAAGACTAACAACATCCTGATTCTGATTCGCAACCCACCATTTCTACGCGTCGACATCATGAAGTTCATCGCTTTCATAACTTTCATTCTTCCATCCGTCGTTTCAGCCCGCCCGAGCTTTAGACAACGTGCTTCCAGTAGCTTCCAGTTGCAAAACGGCATAGATTCCATCAACCTGAAGTGAGTCCGGGTTTTGGCAAAAAGAGCTCCAAAAAGATCTCTTCTGACAGACATACCCTTACAGTAATCAGTTCAAGACTCTGACCCCCACCTCACCTTGTACCTCTGGTAACGCGTGCATCAATAAACAGTTTGCCCAATGTGTCAATGGACAATATGTGCTTCAAGCTTGTAACACGGGCTTGGTGTAAGTTTCACTTCGGATTTATGTGCTATCAGACTGACAACCCCCATTATAAGTTGTGCAGCCTTGCCCCTTGTTAACTCTGCAGGAACGAGCATCGCTTGCGCGACTCAGGCTGACATTAATGCACGCATCGCCGCTACTGGTGTGACTGCCAACGGCACCACTACCTCACCAGGCACCGCCGCTCCCACAAGCACCCCAACGACCCCGTCTGGTTCTGGCTCGACTAATTCAAGCAGCGCCCAGAGTTCCTTGACTCTCCTGCCGTCTGTGATTGCTGCCAACTTCGCACAAAATGGCCAGAACACGAACACCTCAGAGGCTGGTGAAGTCCCCTCCCTCACGTCCACCAACAACTTCATCAACTGGTGCGCCACGCTCCCAAACGTCCCCATTACCAACGGACAGCAGATCAAATCCGGTTCTTGCAACCCTGCTCCGATGGGCTCCATCCCTTCCACGTCGAACATGCCGAGCGCCAAGTTCGTCAGTCCTCCCAACCTCGCTGTCGTTCCTGCCAACACTACCTTCCAAATCACGTTGGCTATCAAGGGCATAGAGACCGGCTTCTTCGTCAACCCCGATACAAATTACTTGGCTGCTCCTCAACAGCTTGACCCTACCTCTGGCCAGATTCAGGGGCATTCACATATTGTCATTGAAACTCTCGAGTCGCTCACCCAGACCACTCCCACGGACCCAACCAAGTTTGCATTCTTCTTGGGCTTGAACAGCAAAGCCGATGCGCAAGGTCAGCTTTACGCCAACGTTACCGGTGGTCTGCCCGAGGGCACCTACAAGATGTCTACCATCAACACTGCGATGAACCACCAGCCTGTTCTGTTACCTGTCGCACAACACGGTTCCCCAGATGATGTGATCTATGTAAGTTTCAGGTTGTCATTTGGAAAAAGATGACCTGATACGACTTTTATTCTCAAGTTCACTGTTGTCGCTCCTGGTCAGAACGGCACCACCACCACTACGACCTCCATCGGTGCTCCGCAGCCCTCTCAACCCGCTATCACACCTCCTGCTGTTAGTGCTCTCCCTTGCGACTAGTCAGAGTAGTAACGTGGACAACACAACCGACACGTGTTGGCTTTGATGTTTCCGCAACGTCAATTATTGACACCATTTTAACTGGAGCGGTCGTTGACCGACCTCTCCTTGCATTCTTTTCGGCATTCATCATGATCCTCTTGCATCTCATGACTGTATCGATAATCTCACTTGTTCGTAGCGGCCCACTTGTTTTGTAGCGGTCTAGTGTAGTGATTAATCTACTGACCCAAGGTCTTCAATAGCAAAACTTAGAGAGAGCTATTTGCATTTCGTAGGCTCTTGAGAGTAAGGGTGCCAATGATAGTGGTAGTGATAATGATGTGTAAGAGGGCTGAGGCCGCTGTTCGCTTGAGCCGTTACAGTGATACTGAATGTTTTCAGTATCTCGAGCGGTATATATGCTAGTTATAGGAACCTAGGTAAGCTGTAGGCTTACATGCTGGTGACCCTCCGCATTTCAACTCCAAACAGTCAAGGTTCAAGGACGAAGCTCTGAGACGTTGAGGCTATGTTTCCCATCCCACCGTAGTACTGTGACAATCTTTCACTTTGGGGTGGTCTCCTTGAAGCTTGCCAGCCTAACTTATGTGGCCGCGTTTGTTTGGCAAAAGCCTCTGATCCAAATAATATTTACCCGATATGGGTGACGCGACTGATCGACGCGAGGTGACTCGATTTCAAGTTTGAGGTGAGCGACTTATATCTGCATTCAACTCCAGGTCTCAAAGTCGTCCTGGTCACGTATGTCTTTCCTTGGTCGTTTCTAATGTCTCTAGTAATGACGGTGACTCTGCAGCTCTGTTGGTTTAATACCATGTCTGAGTCACGGAGTACCATTTCCATCAAGGTCCCTGCAACTTCTGCCAATATCGGACCAGGCTTTGATGTCGTAGGGCTCTCTCTATCGCTGTATTTGACACTTACAGTCAAGTTCGGTCCGCCGTCGCCTGACCTTGTCAAAATTACCTACTCTGGAGAAGGGGCTGATGAAGTCCCCCTCGATCCCTATCGAAACCTAACGACTCGTGTCGCTCTCTACGTCCTGCGCTGCAACAACCATCGTTCATTTCCTCCAGAGCTCGTCACCATCCACGCTGACAATCAAATACCCTTTGGCCGAGGGCTCGGCTCTTCAGGTGCAGCAGTCATAGCAGGTGTTCTCCTCGGGAATGCACTTGGGAAGCTCAACTTATCGCGCGAACGAATGCTGGATTATGCACTCATGGTCGAAAGACATCCGGACAACGTGACAGCCGCTCTCGTCGGTGGTTTCGTCGGATCGTATCTGCGAGAGCTCGACCCTGTCGCCAGTGAAGTTGCCCAAGTGCCCCTGTCGGAAGTGCTGCCAGAGTATCCTTCTGATGCAGGCGAAGACTGGGGCCTCTCACCGCCCGTTCCTCCAATCGGCATCGGACACTTTGTTCGTTTCGGATGGAACACTAGCATCAAGGCTGTGGCGATTATACCCCGATTTGAGCTCAGTACTGCGAAGGCAAGAGAGGTGCTACCCACGGAATATTCTCGAAAAGATCTCGTACGTGTCTCTCCCCGTGCGTGTCCTTGATCTGAGTCGACTGATACGTGGAATAGGTTTTCAACATGCAACGCCTCGCTGTGCTCACTACCGCCCTTGGACAATCACCACCCGATTCCGAGCTTATCTATGAAGCAATGAAAGACCGTGTCCACCAGCCATATCGGAAAAAGCTTGTATGTCGCATGCTCGATCACGTTTGCCGAATTGTCAAATGAAGATATCCCACAGATACCTGGTTTGCCAGCAGTGACTTCGTCACTCACCCCTGAATCACATCCTGGTCTGCTTGGGATTTGTCTTTCAGGGGCTGGTCCCACGATCCTAGCTCTGGCGACTCATAATTTTGAGTCCATCGCAGAAGGTGCTCGTGTGATATTCCAGGCGGAAAACATCCAGGTAGACTGGAAAGTACTCGAGGTCGTTGGCGGAAGCCAGACTTACGGGGTAGATGAGAACTGAACTGTAGGTGCAGATCACAGAACAAGATTGATCATTACTCGTCGTACTGTATCCTCACATATATGCGTTGTAGGTATTATGCCAGCGAATATCCTAGAATCCAATGTGTCGTTTCTTCTAACCTCTTGCCTTCAGACAAACAGCCCGCATGGCGACGAGGGACGCTGAGCTGCCATCAAATGGTAGATCTACGGTGAACATCACGTCACTCCGGTCACCGTTCAAATAGACCGGTAGGGTCACCAGGTTATTTTGATGTCCACCAACTCCCTCGTCCTCTTGTACCCAGCGTATCTGGGATGCATTCAGATGCACTGCCTCGCCATCGTTGAGCACGAGCTGTCCAGCTTCTGCGTCCCAAGTAGCTCCCTCCAGCATCAAACCTAGTGAACATGCAGTTAAAGAAAGGGAATGAGACAAAATGTACTCCAACACTCACCATCAACAATGAAAGCTCCTGGATTGCTCATATGACCGATGTCCAGTCGTAGACTCAATGTCTCCAAACTCCAGCGCTTACGGTGGGCCACAGCCTGCCGAGTTGCAGTAATGTATGCTTCTGGGAAGAACAGCCCTCCAAGCCATACTTCCACGTCGGATAAGGACTGTTGCATTGTCGTTATTCCGTCCAATTGAGCCAAGCGGCGTGCAAGATCGGGAATCCACTCTGACACTGACATCGCCTTTGGAACCTTGTACCGTCTCCAGTGCGTAGGGATAGTGCCTAAGAAAAGTCAGTGTTGAAGCGACTAAGACAGTATCGCACTGACCCTTGGTCAGAGAGCTCATCAGAGAGCGGAGGTGATTGGTCTGCTTGAGTTCACCGCCACAGACCTTAACAACATCGGCAAGGTCCCTGCGAACTTGGTCCAGCAACTTGCGTCCAATGGAACCTTCTCGGAAAAACAGACGATAAAGTGGATCCGGATTGTCGCTGGATTGCTTGGGTAGCGTATTCAGGGACTGCACAGAAAGGTTAGCAAAATCCCGGATATTGTGTATCAAGTCTCATTACCGATGGTAACTGGGTAAGCCATTCGCGGCAACGCTCGTGCAGGTTCCGCATCCACGCGGGCTGCTGAGAAGTCTGACTCTTGGAAGGACCACTGGTGCTTGAAACGTCGTCCTCATCATCAGCCAAAGTTCGCATTTTCCGTAGCTTGCCGAGAAGCTCGTTGCCTGATTAAATCAATCGGCGTCAATTCTTGCGCGTTGGGACAACTCTGAGTGATACTGACCTTGTGCAACTGCGATCACTCTTTCTGCAGTGGGAGGCAGACTGAGCCAAGATGGAGGCTCGCGGTCTGGCAGCCCTTGCACCCACGACAAGAAGTGTTCAAGTTTGGTGCCTTCGGGAGCCTCCAGAACCTGACCGCCATTGACACTGGGCACCAGATCGAAGTCGACATTGTAAGCTGCCGGAGTAAAGAGTTTGTCGACGAATGCATCTAGAATGCGCTGGTCGAAATCGCTGTCTACACGCCCACCATACACTGACTGTTTGATGAGCGTCCGAAGTGCATCCCATGGTATCGTGGCGGGGTCAACGTTAGCTCTGCCTTTGGCAACAGCATTAAGCCATGTGTCGATAGTGCCGAAGGCAGAAGACATATCGGAATCGTTGAAATCGTAAGTCTTGCTCCAGCCCAGTGGAACATATCGTAGACGTTCTTGCACAACTGCATGGAACCAGGCAAGAAGGAAATACAGACGGACTTTCTCCGCTGGGCCTTGCGTGAGGCGGTGTGGTGAAATTGACCCAAGGGAGTCGAGAAGGTTGGCCTTCACTCCTGGCGGAGGCTCGTTCATAATGATGCGAGATTGTCGAAGGATGTTGACAGGAATAGAGGGGTTAGCTTCCATGGTTAAAAACAAGCGGAAATTGCGATGAGGATTGAGAGTTTGCAGTTTCTTCTCCAGCTGTCCCAGCCACGTGGGCGCGAGGTGGACGTTCTTGAGTAGAACCCACGTCCCTTGTCGGGATGCCGCTGCGATGGCCTGATCCGCGAGAGTAAACCCTTCTTGGGAGCCCATGGCAACCGACGAGGATCGCGCTCCGACAGTTTGTATGAGATTTTCTACACGGTAACTAGCATCATAACCGGTCACAGACACTAGAGCCAATGGTGTTGTTGCGGGGACCTCGTTTGCGACCATGGTACCTAAGTCAAGTTCGGAGGACAGGTTGCTTTGGAAGACAGTCTGCACAAACAAGGCAGTGGACTGCAGGAGACGATCAGGTCGTAGACATTTGACAATGAGCATGGAGCGAAGCGCCTCCACAGCAGCTGCATGAAGGTCAAAACGTGAAGGACCTGTGAAGTAGGGTAAAACTCACGTGTACTCGGCTCCCAAGGTAGAGGAACTATTGATTCAGGGTTCGCGGACTGCAAGAAGGGAATCCAATCATCAGGACGCTCGACGACGTGGTCGAGAACCGGCTTGAATAGGATCTGCTTCGCATAAACTTCTAGGTGCATCATCTGGTCCGAGGAGAGTACGGAGGAAGCCAGACACTCGTCTGAAGAGGCATTTGGCACTCCAACGATGCCCTGTCCGCTTTCAAGGAGGAACTCGAGTTCGTCTGTGATATCCTCAACGCCACGCAGCTTTACCTGCGCCAGGAGTACAGCAAGCACAACGTAGTCGCGATGAAGCAGAGCCCTCGACGTTCGCTTGTACACGATCAAGAACAAGTCGCTGAGAAGAATCTCCCGCCGTTTGTGGTAGTCGGTCACGTTCTTCAAATTGGGATTATGGTGAAGCACGTAGTCAAAGATGTCGAGGAAGAACCGGAGAGAGAACTGATAAAAGTGATTGACAAGGTTGAGCTGTTCAAGGATGAAGAACACAGAGCTGCAAGCCTGCGCCAATGGCAGATATTCTGCGGTTACTTGCTCGACCTCTTTCATGACGATGTCTGTTTCTTCCACCTTGCGCGTGATCTCTGCGGCTTCCCGTTTCAATGTTTCCAAGGTGCCGATGACCTTATCATCATCAAGAATGTTTCCAGTAGACTCGTTGAGGGCTTGCAAAAGCAGTTTCTCCAAAGTTCGAAGGCGGAGGCGGAATTCGCCTTGTGCTTTCATCAAGTCCGTTCTCTTGCGCTCTGTGTCGGGACGTTCCACCTTGAGGACCTGGTCCAAGGACTGGCTCTGGAGACTGCTCCGCGTCATCGTGAAGTTGACAAATGTAACTCTGCTACAGATATCGGGGGAAAACTCGACGGATGGGTCTCGAGTAGAAAGGAACATCGTGAACGCGGGCGAGAAGTCGATATCTTGGTTACCAATGCGAATGAGAACACGACCGCCTGTCCTCCGGATTTCCTTGTTCAAGACGGCATTGAGGATGGGATCTAGCCGTTCGACGTCTTGGATGAGGATAGGATTACCGAATCGCAGAGCACTCTCCAAGACTTTGAGGAACGCTTCGTCTAGGAAACTCGTGACCGTGATCTTGCGATCCTTGTACTCGTTAAGCAAAAAGGTCGTTGCCTGACCGGTGGGATCGATGATGAGGGGATAGCGATTAAACCGTTTCAGCATGATGGCATTCTCAGTGGTGAGGTTGTCAGCTGGGAGGGACTTCGATTGCCAGCTAAGACGATCATCAGCAGTCGAAAGATACTCCGTGAGCGAGAGCTCGGGTTTGAACTTGATGCTGGCTTCCAAAAGATGGTTGGACCAATCTTGCCACATCACCTCTCGGTAATGCTGGTCGAAGAAACCACCGTATGCCAGGAAGGCTGCAGACAACAGCACATCACCAACAATAGTGCTCATTTCCGCATCGAATGTACGACTTCCAGCCTCCCATCGTCCCTTCTCTGAGGACAAACTCTCAAGAAGCTTCATGCTACGATCGACCTTGCTCTGCACACGTTCCATCTCTGACTTGATGGCCTGGGTTTCGGAAATGAGGAGCGCGTATTCCTCCTTGTACTTGGCGATCTTTGCCTCCAATTCTGCAACTATAGTGATGATTTGCGCGGCTTGTTTCTTGGTGGTCTCTGCTTGTGTTTCGAGGGATTGAACCTCGTTGCGTAGAGGCTCGACCTTGTCGAGAATTTCCGAGAAGCGCACCTGCGCAAGTACCCATTTAACGAGAGGGCCACAAGCTTTACTAGCGCGTTGAACAGTCTCGAAATTGAACGACGGTCGGCTCAGGAAATCTCTCTTCATGACCTCGCGGAGCGACTTCGTCATCTGGTTGTTGGTATCGAAGTTAACAATTCTTTGGATGAAGTCATCCCTACGAATGATACCCTGAACCGTGCGCCAGCCGTCCATTTTTTGGCCGAGGATTGTGCAAACAGATTCCATGGCGAGTTTGACGGCTTCGGGTGGGTTGGCCATCGTCCTGACTTCCTGCAAGTGTTGCCTCTTGATATTGCTGACAGCAGCCTGTGCGTCGAGGACAGCAGGCTCTGCATCTGCGAGATCAGCCATGACAACGGCACGACGTTGCGCGATGTTCTTGTCTTGTTCCACCAAAGCAGCTTGGATCTCGATGGATGCAGCTTTCTTCTGCTCAGCCTCCTGCTGGTCTGCGACCATACGCTTCAGTTTCTCGTTTGCTTCCGCGTCCTTGGCTTCTAGTTGCGAGCGCTTGATGGCAAGGCTCTTGCGAAGCTCCTCAACCTGAGTCACCGTGTCCTTCAGTTTGTCAAGACCAACATGGAGGTGACGTTGTTGCTCCTCAAGCTCGTCGCGTTTCTCGTTGTAGAGCCTGACATAGTGGTTAATGCTGAAGAAAAAGAGGTCAGACCTTCAGTTTGCTTCGCAAAGAGCGAGATGGCTTACAAATCAAGGTAGTGCCGTGGAGTAACATAATTGTAGCGACCTTGACGACGACTGATGCGCTGGTTAATCTGGTGCATTGACATATGCACATAGACAAGAGCATTCACAACCGCATTGCGATGAACGGGAGGCATGGACAGCTCGCGATAGGCAACAGGGAAGTGAGCAGGTGGGGAGTACGAAGCCAAGTCCAGGTCCAGAGTGTGAGTGAACTCCATACCAACTTGGTAGAAGGCCTGGTCTGACCAGTCACCGAACCAGTCAAGGACACAACGATTAAACAAGGCAGGGGAGGTTGCGGCGCGGGACGCAAGACCGTTCTCTGGTGGATTCATGGTGAAGACAACGTGGAGGTTCTTCGCCACTTGCTGAGTGAACCACCGGTACAACTCCTCATGAGAGTCGAGCATGAGACCATCCCTCTGCGAGCCCTCCTTGCACGCGGTCATAAGAGCAGCGTGCTCGTCACCTTCGAAGAGACCTGGGACTTCGGCGTTTGCCAGGAGAGTGTTCATGCGCTCCAGGAAACCGGAGTCGAGCACATTGGACTCATCCATGATAAAACAGATCTTCTCACCCTTGCAACCAGCGCGTCTCAGAACTGTGCGCAGGTCGTCATCGAAATCATCACCAGTGTACTTGTTGGAAACTTTAATCTGGAAAATGCTCAGGCCGTTGAGCCAGGCGACGAAGCGGGATAGTGTAGTCTAGTAGCACTGTCAGCTTTGAAGCAGGAAGGATTGATGTTTTATTGGTTACCTTGCCGCTTCCACTAACACCAATCAACAACAGGTGGCCTTGCACTTGACGGAAGACACGATCGATCCTCAGCACATGGTCAAGCACGTCATTGAAGAGAACAAGAGGAACGTCCAGCTCTTCTTCGTAGAAAACGCGGAGACGGGCCTTCGTATATTCGCGGAGAGCCTCTCTATCCACAGGGATGTAGTCTTTGGAGGTCCAATTGGAAAAAAGAATTGGTCGGTTCAGCGATTCGTCACGGTTGATAGTCGGGAAGTGCTCCATTGCAGCGAGGTCGATGTGTTCGTCCGTCCATTGTTTCTCTTCCTCAGTGACAAGACGGTCCTGGAAGAGACGCAAGGCCTCATGTGCCCAGACACGCACCAAACCTTCCACGGACAGGATCTCCAGAGGACGGATGGCTTCGTAGATACCACGCACCCATCTTGTAAGCTCACGAGGACTATAGACATAGTGGGCTTGGACGTCAGAGGTGAAGCGCTTCTGAGAAGCGAGGTAGAAGGAGACCATAGCGTCTGTGAGCGGCTCAGCGTACGCACGCAACGTTGGGATGACCTTGAGCAGTGCACGGTTGTATGTGCCATAAATTTGCTTGAGCGAAACCTCTCCTGGATAGTCAACCATGACTAAGGGGGCGTGCCGGAGGAAACGGTGGCTGAGAGGCACACGACCGGGATCGGTGGGAGGGTTACATGCACCAACGAACTGGATACGCTCCAGCTTCACCCACGCCATGTCGCTTGCGCGCCAGTAGCCTCCGCATTCCACTAGCTGACGTAAGAACGAGATGACTCGCTGAGTACCGTACTTGTCCTGGGCTGGGAGATTGATTTCATCACAGAACACAACCAACCAGCGCCCAATCTGAATAGGCGCGAGAATCACACCATTGGGGGTCTTCCTGTACTCGCAGTATTGCTCAAACGTCTTCAAGATCAACTCGGGAGTAGTGGCACTGGAGAAGTTGAGACCAACAACTTCCATGTCTGGAAGCTTGCGAAGTGCACTAAATAACGTCATCGTCTTTCCAGAGCCAGGAGGTCCACAAAGCATAAGGGGCTTGTGCTCGGAGAGCCACGAGTACAGGACTTCCTCATGACGTACGGTATCCATGGTGGGAACGACTACGTCGGATGCTGTGACCGCGTGGGCATCGATCTCGATGGACGGGACCTTGGACTGCCAAGCGATCCATTCGCCAGTGATAATCTGGACGTCAAAGTCGATGAGAGATGCCTCAGTAGCCATGGGCGGTAGGTCGATGCCAGTCTGCTTACGCAGGAAGTCGCCCATCTCTGCACGCAAGTCCAACTTGGCATCGCCAGATAATGCCCAGATGATGCTGACGAGAAGGCGTTTAGTGACATATTGCTCGACCTTTTCGGGAGGGAGAGGGAAATCTGAATGCTGGATGTTGTACTCGACGATGTTGCGCGTGGTCTTGTTGAGCAATGAAAAGAGTGTGTGGAGAGCACGCGTGGTTGTGAAGTCCATGATGTGGTCGATGGATTCCGCGAATTCGAGAGCGGAACTGACAAGCTCTCCGTCCGCGAAGTAGCGCTCGAGGATGTTGGCAACTTGAACCTGAGTAGTAAGGTGGGCAGAACCCGGGCTTTCAGTGCTGAGCAACTCAGCACGACGCCCGGGCATATCGGCAGCGTCCTCGTCATCTGCATCCAAAGGCACGGAGGATAGGGTATTGAGATAGTGGCGGTAAACCATCGACGGCTCAATAACATCGTCACTGAACCAGATCATACCACAGCGGCTAACAGTAGCCGGAGTCGCATAACGCAAATGCTCGACTTCGAACATGATGCGGACATTTGGAGGCAGGTTCAGGCGTTCACCGTTAGGAAGCGTAAGCAGCTTGTTGTCGTCCAGGACACTGAAAATGTTGAGTACCAATGCTTCCTCTCTTGACAAAACGAACTGACCTGTTCAAGTTCTCAACCCACTCCGGATCGACGTCACCGTCGAAAATAATCCAGTGCCTCTTAGAGCTCTCGCCACGAACATCATCCACAATCTTTCGCAATATATGGGTGAACAGGCCATCGTTCCACTCGCGCGTGGTAGGGTCGAGCGTGCCATAGAGAGCGTCCTTATGGATCGCCTTGGGATCGATGACATAGGGAACTCCTTCAATACCATCGAGTCTCTCCAACGCAGCAAGTAGGACCTGCCAGGCATTTGTCTTTCCAGTTCCAGATGGGCCGACCATCATAAGACCGTGTTGGATCTTCTGGATCTGGTATAGCTGCAGAATCTTGGCGACCCACCGCTCACCATCTACCAAACGGCGTTCGGCGCAAACCTTGAGGATCTGTTCACGAAGCGCCTCCAAATCTACAGGAACATAGTCGGTGCCAGGGAATACGTCGGCAAGCAAGCTTGGAGCAGTTTAGTATAGGACGTCATTACAAGCCATTGCGAGCCTCACCTCGTGAGCAAAGGCACGTCATCAGCAACCAGCTTCGGCACAATCGTCTCTGTGACGCTCTGAATGAGTATAATTTGCTCAGAAATCATATCCGACAGCCCGCTGGCGCCATCACCATCCTCCGACTTGGCAAACTGCAGGCGCTCACGCTTGAGGATACCAGCACTGGCCAACACAGCTTTTAATGCACGAAGACCAAAGTCATAGTGTGGCTGAGGCGAGAGCTGCTCGTCGCAAAGGTTGAAAAATGGGACGATCTTGGATGCCAGGGATTCGGCTGTACGGAAACCTTGGGAGAAAAGCATGACTTGGGCAATGAGCTCGCGGTCGGGCCTTGTCATTGCCATCCTGTAGGACTCGGTCAGCGGGGTGTCTGCCTGCCAAGACGTGGACTTACGGTCGGAAGAGCTTCGTCAAGTTTGGAGGCAAGGTCGAACGACCAGCATAGTTAGGGTTCGTGGTAATGAAGATGCCTGTTTTTATGCTTAGCTGGGCTCCAGAAAGCATTACGCATAAACGCACCAATGTTCTTATTGATCTTCAAGGTCTTCCCAACCAACTCGATCTCAGTGTTCGGATTCTTAACGAGAGCAGCCAAACCCTGTTGAATACTTTGCACCTGCTGCGAGACCGCACTCAGAATACGCTCCTCCAGTCGGTTGAATTCATCGAAACACCCCCATGCTCCAACTTGACAAAGACCGACAAATATACGACCCATCGCTTGGAAATCGAATGTTTCATCGCAGCAGAACACCAAGACGAATCGGCCGAGCTGGACACCGAGGGCCTTGACAGACTCGGTTTTGCCTGAGGTTCAACGTCAGAGAGAGGGCATTGTTACACAGAGATGAAAGAAAATATACCTGTTCCGGCAGGACCGAATGGAGAACCTCCGAGCTGACTGTCCAACGCCTGTGTCAGGGTGAGATATACCCTATCCGTCAACGGTGTTTGCACGAGACGGTCTGGGACTCCCAAATATTCCCATCCATAAGGGAACATCGCATCCGCAACCCGGATAGCCAAGCGGTCAAGAGGATTCTCTGCAGAACGCTCGAGGTAGAACCGCATTTGTGAGAGCCATGTGAAGGCCTTGGTATCTGTGACGCGTTGTTGGATAAGTGCACGAGTGACGTCTCGCTGGTGAACAAGTTCCGTGATAAGGTGCTCGCATTTGCGACGAGTAACGGGGCTAAGTTCTTGCAAGACAATATCGGCGAGGAGGTCGAGAGCTTGGGAGACGGTCTCAAGTGGTCCTTCGGGGAGCTTCCCTGATTCCAGTGTGCTCTCGACTGACGTGGTCCACGCTACTTGAACAGCTAACGTGACAAGCTGTGCAGGATACTTCTCCATCCAGTACATCAGTTGATCCATATCAAGTGGGGATCCAGTACCGTAGAACGACTGTAGCTCGCCAACAGCGTCACAAAGCAAATCAGCGAGCGAAAGTCGCATCATCGATTCCAGCCGAGCCAGCCAGTCGTTGATCTTGGGATAGTCTTTCAGCAAAATCGGTTCGCTGAACCGAACTTCCTCTCCTTCGCGAGAGGCCATTCCTTGAATTTGGGTCAAGTCATCGTCGAGCCTGATGGTGGAGATACCAGCAAACATCTTCTTCAGGTGCTTCATGATACGTAGAATGTCCTTGCTGTTGCCGATGATTTCAAGCAAGTCCTCATCACCAACGAAATAGAACCGAGGGAACGATGACCGTTCACGCTCGAGGTATTCACCGAGGGCCTTCTGGATCTTGTTAAGAAGGTCGGCGAGACGCTCCAAGCTCTTTTGAATTCCTTGGATGTTCATGACGTCAATGACGAACGGCGATTTGTACACCCTTTTCATGACGGTGAGGAACTCGGCGTTGATGTTCTGGAAGCGAGCGCTCTCCACAGGAAGGAGATGCTTAATGTCCGCGCTGCCAGAGAATATGCCCTCCAGATAGACCCACTGGCGCTGAACATCGATCCAGATATCTTTCGCAAAGGTGAGTGACTTCGTGTGAGGGTAGTCACCATTCAATCTTACCGAACAACACATGTATCCTATTGAGTTTCTCCTCCCATGAGCCAGCCTTTTACGCGAGTGTTAGTACTTGGTGACTATATGTGTATTAGAGCAATACCTCTTCCTCGAACACTAGGTTAACCGAGTGAGACTTATGGACCACCTACTTGTCTCGTTAACGCACCTTTGTAGTAGGGTGAAAGCTTCATCGCTGTTAGGGAATTTAAATTCTCGCTGCACTTGTTGAAAAGGTCGTCCCAGCCTCTGATCCACAACGTGATGCATTGAAGGGCGGCCGAAAACGTGAGTAGACAAAGGCCCACCTGATAAGTCTACACTTGTTCTGATAGTTCACCAGGTCTAGAGTATAATTTGTCCAAATTTCCTTGACCTGCTTGATATACTCCTCAAGAGCCATCTTCACGAACTGTCAATCACCTGGGCAACTGAGCCATAGATGGTACATACCTCTCCCTGTGCTTGCACGATGACTTCGCGGATGAGATTTTCGTTCTTCTTGAGATCCAAATCGTAAACATGTCCCAGAGTCATGCTACATGCGCATATTGAAAGGTAGAAAGAACAACATTGCAAATAACTCACATGGGGAGACTGATTTGTGAGGGCAGCCGAAGAACTTTGAACAATTGCTTCCAATGTCTATCCTTCAGAGCTTCAGATTTCAAGTCGGAGATGATGGAGTTCGACTTCAAAAGGCCCCGGAGAACATCCTGGACGTATTCGAATGCCGCGTACTGTCTCATGCGAGTCGGCATGTCCTTGGTTGAAGAGAGAAGTCCGTCGATTTGCTGCCTCAGCTTCCTTGGCTGCACAGTTGTCCATGACATTTCCCTAAGCTCTCCGATCTGGCTCCATACTCCCGAAAGAGCAGTCCAAACAGCCTTGAGGTCCTTCAGCTCCTCGAACACAGGTTCGAGGCGCGTGTGACGCGTCAACTCGAGGTCCAGAGCCTCTTTGGCCCTGCAGACGAGATCGTATTCTTCCTGGACGCGATTCAGCTTGCCTTCGAATACGTTGATGGCATTCATGGCTGTGTCGGCACGCATGCTTCCTTGGACAGGACGTGTCTGCTCCCACTCGGTAAGAATATCGTTGATCTTGTTCTCCACAATCTTGTCTTCCGCTACAATCTTGAGCTGAAGTCCAGCTACGATCAACAGTCTATGTGAGCCACAAGTGGAGGTACATGAAACGGGAACGCGCCCCGTACCCAGCTGTTCTTGAATCGAATCGTTCTTCCGTTTGAGGATCTCGTTGTAAGCACTCCACTCGCCTCTAAGCTGATCACTGTACAGCCAGTCATCTGGGAATTGGTATCGGAAACGCTCTAACGTCTTCTCTCCATTTGCGCATAGTTCTATCATCGGACCCCATGTCTTAGTCTTTCGTTTCAGGTCTTGAACGAAAGTGATGAACGTTACCGCCGCTGCGGTCGAAGAGTTGGAGGGACTAAACGCCTGGTGACGAATTCAGTCAGTAATTGTCTGTATGTTCTTAGAGTTGGGACTTGCCTCCATGTTTTGCTGGTGAAAGCAAGAACTTGACGCGTTCATCTTGACGACTACAACGAGTTATGGCACTCGTGGGAAGGAGTTAGGTAACGCATACTCGACGCGATGTGTCAAGTCAAGGACAAGGCTGTTTACGAGGTCACTCGAATCCCGTCGTCCATATCATTGTTCTTGTACATCCGTAAAATCACTCGCTTATCATGTCAGGACGTCAACAAAGGGTGATGGTTCAGCCCATCGTATGTACCATCTCTTTTACAACTAGGGTTTGCCTGACCTCACACCATCCTGCAGAACGTCATCTTCAAAAACCTCCAGCAGGTTCATGCATGCAGCTGTTTGAATAATTCCGGCTACTGACCAATATCTACAGCGGGCAAAAGTTGTGATATGGCTGTACGATAACATCGAGATGCGAATTGAAGGACGTATTATTGTATGTGTCCCCGATTCAGCTCGAGAACGCCTCCAACGTTAAATTGGTATCTTACAAGGCGATGGGTTGATTCCCTACCGCATTTCATCCCCTTACTTCTCGCCCCTTCATTGTTTTTCTGCCTATTGTTAAGTTACCACGCTGATCCCTTTTCATCCAGGGCTTTGACGAGTTCATGAACGTTGTGATTGACGAGGCAACGGAGGTATACGTCAAAGACGCAAAACCACGGCGAGAACTTGGTACGATCCTCAGCGTTGTTCCCTCTGATGCTGATGCCGAGCATCCTCCAGGTCGCATCCTCCTGAAAGGTGATAACATCACCCTCATTCAACAAGTGGTATGACAACCCCTAGGTGTAAAACTTCCTGCGCATACATTCCGTGCAATGTTGTATAATACCGTGATTCTTTGATATAAAGAACAGGTTGCCAACCCAGCCACCAGTCACTTGCGATGAAAAAAACAGAGTCAATCACAAATTGTAAATAGGCAGAAGCCTAGTAAGACTCAACCCCTGCCTACACAGTGGACACTCCGCCTTCTCCCTGCCCCACCCCACAATACAGCTCCAACAAAAAAGATGCCCACATTCTGTTGCACAGCTATCCGTCCTCTCTTCTAAACAGAGCGTGCATGTCCGTCCAACCCTTACGCTAGTAGGCATCGAGCTGACATCTAAGATGGTGTTCTCGTCCTCTTCGGCAGGCTTTGCGGGCGTACTTTCCGGGTCGGCGGACTCGAGCATGGCACTAACGAGTCGGTCGTCTATGAACATCTCATGTGTCTCGTCGACGGAATGTTTTCCGAGAGATTTCTCAGACGCAAGTTTGGAACGCAAGTAGGTCACGAGGCGATGGAGGAGGCGGATAAGGATAAGGATTCCAAGAAGGGAATAAGAAGGTGGACGGACGCGAGGGTTCTCTGGAGTTGGCGAGATCTGTATGCAATATCGTCGTTAGCGCTCGCATCTGACAGAAAGAGTGAGATTATCACATGTCTGATGCCTAGTATTCGTTTGGTGAGGTCGTAGTATGTGCCTCGAAGGTAGAATGCAGCAAGGTTGACCTCTGTAGCAACCTCCAAACACATAGGCAGTACGCGTAGAGCACTCGCCACCTTTGGGGGTAAAGAGGCGATGTGAGTGTCCCCTCTCGCGAGGATATATGAGGGTAGGGTTGGGAGAAGGATGAGAGCTATTCGCGAGGCTTTTGAAGGCGTCTGACCAGTGTATGCAGAGTGTTGCCAGATACCCGTGTACTCTTCTCCGAGAGTTTGTACAGCTTTGATGTGATGTCGGTAGCGTACAAGATATAGAGAAACATGTTGCATACCTCGGCCGACGGACAGGCCGTAATATAACAGCTTCACGACAAGATCAACCTCCTTGTCCCATCTTGTGAGCCATCTTGTTCCTAGTGAACGTGTAAGATATGCCACTAGTTTGATGAAAAGTCCTCACCGAGCCAAGAGCGGAGGACAATTTCTGCCTGTTCCTTTAATGACGACACATGAAATAGATCTCTCTGGTTTGCCCGAGCTACATTTCACCAACAGGATGATCAGCGAGGAGCGTGGCCACGAGCGAGCAGACGTACTGATCTGGGCCTGTGCAGCTCTGGGGAAAGACAGTGGGGAATGAGCCATTTGGCAAGACCACTCTGACAGCCACACACATCTCATCTCACTTTTACCGAAGTTCGGACCTCAACCTCTTCTCCGAGTTTATCCTCGTCAACCACCAACACTTCTCCTTACTACACTTCTTTAATTCCTTCTCTACCATGGCTACGCGAACACCGCGATCACAAGAGCCATCTGTTTGGCAAAAACGTGAGTGACTCGTGTAAATCGCACTCCCAAGATGTCTGACACGAGACTTTTATTCACAGTAAAGTACGTCTTCACCCCACCTTTCACCACCTTCCCAGGGCTTATTATCACTATACAAATTTGATTAGAATGGGTGCTCTAATGGGTGGAGGCGTCGGCCTTACCATCGGTTTCATTTTTGGTTCATACAGTATCCTCAGGTGAGATGCCTGACCCAATCTTGATCATACAGGACTGAACAGGATCCACCTATCATTAAAAGAAGCGGCGCAGGGTCCAGAGGTTTCCTAGCTACGCTCTCCCAATACATGCTCAGCAGCGCGGCGACATTCTCGTTCTTCCTTGCCGTCGGTTCCGTGAGTTTTCATTCCCCCACCCTCCAGCACACCGTTCGATCATCCTCTCGTGCTCATATTCGTGTATGGACTATTTTAACGCATGTGGAATTTCTAGGTCATTCGAAACGATGCGCTGCTACCACCACACCTACAAACCGCACAGATGCAACTCCTTTCACCGCTTGTCCGATCAAGAGCAGAAGGCGCAATGCTCATGCGCGCACGCTGGGACGCCGAAAAGGCACGAAGAACAGCTACCACTGCTTAATCCCCCTATCGCACACGTATGAGGCATGACATTTCTGACATATAGATGGATGACTACAGTGTGAGTGCGCTGTGGTGGGTATACATGACATGTTTGTGGGTCTATGATAGTGTGTGGTGCATCTAGCATGGGTACGCACGGCGTACGATGAGTTGTACCATTCGAATTGGTCTAGGTATGGTTGAGGACATAGAACATATGACTGGCGGCCAATCTATCTTCATTCTCGTAGCCCGGCTAAAACATGGGGCTGAGAAGTGGGTATCCACCTGGGATAGTGCGTGGGACCGAACATGAATGGTATGAGAGCTGAGTGAATGACGAGGTGAAAACTAAAAAGTAGGAAGTGCGACGTTAGACTGAAAGAGGTAACATGAATGCATGAATCTGCTTGGCGCTCACCTACAACCGAACGAAGCCAAGAAGTGCTATCTGACCACACTGGTCACTCGGATCCAAAGCTGCGTTAGCCTCCCCGATCCTGATTTCGGAGATCTCGAACCATAGACGTCTGCCAGCGACGTTGTATAAGACAAATGGTACGGACCCGATATCACAGGCCGTGGCGGCGGACTCGGTGACCTCTTCCACCACCTTGTGAACCACCGACTTGGCTTCATCTTCCGTCTAACAGAAGTGGGGGATGATGGTGAGCGGGGTGGCGGCACGTCAGGGTAGACACCGTGGTCGTAGTAGACGGTGGGAGCGTCCACGAATTTGACAGAGGGCGGGGAGCGTTTTTTCCGACGGGTAGGTTTATTCGTCGTGGCCATCGAGATGCCAGAATCATGTCGTGTGAGGATGGATTTGACTGGTACAGCACTTCTGGTTTGGACGGTCGAATAGGAGCCGATGGAGGATACGCTTTGTCTCGCGCGGAAGACCCCGCCATTGGGGAAATGATCTGACACGGGTGACCATCGAGGTTTTGAGTATGGTGAAGAGGGGACAGAAGCGGTTTGAAGAGTTTGCGATACGGCAGGCTCGAACAATATGCTCCGTGGACGAGTCGAGGACTCTGAACACTCTCTTGACGGTGTCTGCGTGAATATACAAGATGAACGGCGGGACGTGGATAACCTGACAAGGACACTGACAAAGACACGTCGCAGACTGTGAGGCATTGCACGATAGTCGTCTTCTTCCGGTATGACATCCTGGCGACGGCGGACGTTATTAGCGACGCTTCGTGTTGTCATCGATGTATGGTGCTCACTGCAAGATCGCTCAGTGTGATGACTGGAGAGAGTTCCTCAACGAACTGGAGGATGTGGTGTTGGCAGGGCACTGGCGATTATGAATGCGGGAGGGTAGAAGACTCACATTGACGATTGTATCGGTATCCAGCCAATCTCTGAAAGTTTCGTCGTATGTTGAGGGGAGAGCTGGGGGTGTCTCAAACTCTCGCGAGTACTGTGAAAGGGAGGTCATATAAGTACTTGTAAGGATTAGCTGGAAAGGGTATGAACTGACGCTGATTCTTTGGTTTAAGGCAATGGTCATGATAATTGCGGTCAGCGGGAGAGTCAGAGGACGTTCTGGGTGGGATTTGAAGCAAGCATCAACACGTGTAGCCTGACTCGCATAAAGCTAGGGGAGGGGAAGGCAAGGACCATCTGGATGAGTCATTTTGCAAGGTGGTAAAGGCGTGTTTTTTGACATGATCGGCGAGGCATGGAGATGATCTCACGACTCTGAGATAAGTCCATCCTTATCCTTCCGTTCTGGTCAATCAATCAACGGTCGTGGTTAGCGTGCAGGTAGACGCTGTCGAATTCCGAGGGCCAAAGTGAATTAGAAGTATAGATACAAGTCTTTTCAAGTCCGTCTATATGGTGAAAGGCGTGTCGACGTGTAGACCACTCCAAATACCTCTCGCAGCTGCGGATGAACTCTCCACTATTCGGCCCTTTTTCAATGGCTTTATTTTGGCACCTGACGAGTCCAGTATAAGCTGCACTTTTCTGTCTATGCCGTTGACCTCTAGTCGTTGTAATGGTATAACTTTGTCGCGTCCATTGGCTAATCACGAGTTAGCGGCGACTGACGGAGATGGGAGATGGAGCCTACCATAGAAGCCCCGTGCTATTGGTTCGTGACCATTGCGCTGTTTTACGACGAATTCTACGTGTGGATTCTGACGGGCGACACGGTCAAGGTCGTTTGATATGAAAATGCGAGCGTTGGTGGAGGAAGGGTTGTGTTGGCAAAATTCAAGGACAACTTTACGGATATGTGGGATGAAAGTGGTGTGACCATTAGCTGGTGTAGAGCGTAATTGTGCTCTGAGGAGTGGTCTAGCGAGTCTGGAGGCCATTAATGTCGACGATGAGCTCGTTGGAGAGACTCGGCTTTTGCTCGGCTCGTTTCTGTCGGTGATTGAATTAATTGAACATCCGCTCGGTGTAGAACACTGCAGCCTTGTCGCAAAGCAAAACTCGTGAGCAATCTGCAATACAGTATTCTAATTCGCCAACGGAAACGCGTCCATAATCTCAACGCGACTCGCCTACAATTTCCGTAAACTGCATTCCACCGCAAAACATAAAAAGTCTATCATAAACATATCTATCTTCATTGAAGCACATTTGCTCACTTTTCCTCCTTTCTCTACTCCCTTGATGGCTCGTGCAACCCGCTCGGCAACCCAGCACCACGAAAAGGATAAACAGCCCGATCCGTCCACTTCTGCACGAGGAAAGTCATCAACAAAGAAACGGAAACGCACTTCTCTCCCAGACAACGACGATCAACCAGCACAGAAACAATTCCGCATCGAGAACGCCATAAAGGAGGAAAACCCCCAAGACGACGATGACAAGTTCAACAAACGAAAACTCTCAGAGTTGGAGCTTGCAGGGAATGTCCCGATCGACCCTTCCGACGCACACAAGATCCTTGACATCCTCGAGCTGTGAGTCTCTCCAATCTTCCGAATGGCGCCACAGACACTTGATATCCCATAGTGTCGATTCTCAAGGCTTACTTGACCGTGTCTTTCCCCTCCCATCTTTCGACCTCTCCGAGCCTTCTACCTCCAAGTCTCAAGCCGGAACATTCTCTTTGCGGACGCTACTCAGAGAATCATCTCACCATCCCCTTCGCGTGCTTCGTGTAAGTCCATCCCGGCGTCCCAGATTGTTGCTTCTCGCACGCTAAGCGCACTAACACTTGTAGGCCGCCGTTCAAAACCTCTTCCCAATTTCATATCATCCAAGATCCCGCACGTCCTCTCCTGCAGCACAGCAACTTCGTTTCTGCAATCTAGCGTGCTCTCTCCTCGACCAAGCATCTTTCCGTTCTGTTCCGCTTCCTCTGGATATCGAGACTCTCCTTCCCGATTCTCCTGACACCTCTCCAGAGTCCGAATCTAAACCAACTCCAGGCTCTGTTCACCCCGAAAAACTTACTCACTCACACCAAATTCGTAAATATGCACTCATGCAGCGTCTCTCGTCTGGGACGTGGTGGTCGTCGCTCAATTCCAATCATGTACCTTCAGATGGGAAACCCCTGAAAGATCTACCAACTGCAAATGCTGAACTGGTCGTCATCTTGCCTTCCGTTTCTAGCATAACACCCCCCGAAACAACCGCCGGGTCGACATCACCGTTGACTGACGCCCCGACTATCACGTTGGGTTCGTATGTTCCCAAGAAGCCTCCAGGATACAAGCCAAAACTTCCTGGTCCACGCCGCATAAGCTGCGGTGCCTTTTTGGATTATGGTCCCTATGCTAGCTTTGCGCCAGTATTTGAGCAAGACGGTGTTGAGGTGGGGCAGTCGACTATCGGAGAGCTGTTCTGGCGATGGGAAGACAAGAGAAAGAGGTGGGCAGAAGAACAAACAACTGCGTTACGGCAGTCAACGGACGACTTTACAAAGTCTCCGCTGCCAAATGGCGTCGACAAACCTGAAGAGAAGGCGGTGCTTGACGATGAAGAGTCCCTGGATGGACTCTTCTCAAATGAACAGATAAATCTCTTGAAGCAGGCTCTAAGCAGCCTCCAACTTGAAGCCGCAGTGCAAGAACTGCTGGAGCGCAACACCAAAGCGCTCAAAAGACTGGAAGAACTTCAGAACCAACGTTTATCCAAGCCAGGCGGGTTTACTCCAGTGGAAGAAGGATCGGAAGAATGGGATATTGGTCAGTTACATCGCCTCATGACATTGCATTTCATACCCGTTGCTAAATCTCATATGCCCCCTTCCTCAGCGCAAGGAATCCTTGAATCTCTCAGCATTCTCACATCTCTCCGACCCCGATCATCAACAACCGACACTGCTCCTCTCATTCCTTCCGCCTCCGCTCTCCACAAACTCCAGCGAACCCTACCCACAGCACCTACTCGAGGCTGGTATGGTACTCTCCCTGCAGGCCGTACCACAGCCCTCCGCGATGACTCCACCCTCTACATCAAATCAACTGCCACAACCATTCCTTCAGCACCACCAGCAACACAAGCACCCACACCCACACCCACCCAGCCCGCGCCCACGCCAACCACCACAGCTCCAACATCGGCCACGGCACAAACCTACACTGGCTACCCATACAATTACGCGACGCCGTATCGGACAGGGTATCAATACAAACCCGGTCAAGCGACGTCCTATTATTCCAATACGTACGCAGCGCAAACGGCTGCTCAGGCGCAAGCCACCTCGCAGTACTATCAGGGCCAGCAGTACGGCGCAACTGGTCAGCAGCAATATGTGTATTCGTCGTGGTATCAGTACAACCCCCCAAATCAAGCAGCTGCTGGCACTGGGACAGCAGGCGGGCCTTCGCGGCGGGGCACACCACAACCGGGCGCTGCCGCTTCCGCCAGCCCGGCGGTGCCAGCAGCGACAGCACCAAGCGCGATGCCTACGTCTTACGCAGGCTTCTTCAGCGCGAATGCTCAGACATCGGGTCAACGAGCAGTCGCGAATACGGTCTTAGCAGCTGCTACAGGCGGGAAGCCATACCCACCGACTACGGGTGGGACATGGTCCACAGCCACTGGTGCGGTAACGACGGGATACGTACCCCCTACGTTGCCACCACATATGAGGAGCGTAGTGGGTGCGGGACAGGCTGTGACCACTGGGAGCTACAACGGGGGTATGTACCAGCCCAATCATTATGGGCCATATCAGGCGACGCCGTCCCCAGCGCAATGATGAAAGTGTTGAAGTGTCGGGTTACTAGCAATAAACTTACGATTTGGGAATGACGTTGGTCACTCTAGTCATATTTTTTAGCATCGTCGTTGTTTATCCGCCTAGAGTATTATACATATTTTTAAAGCTGCATTGGTGAATGATAATCGATGGTATCAAAGTTTGCAGAATCATGATGAACCAAAGGTGAAGATAAATATCCAGCGTCGTTCAAGCCCTCTCCTCGTGTCCAAAGTGAGGAAGTCCCGACGCCAATTTCATTCTTGCACGACAAACCACCTCTTCGTTGCCTCGAGCGAAATCGCTCTTCTGAAGAGGAAAGAGCCAGTCTCACCCTTGATCGTCATGTAAGACCAAGGAAAACGGCAAGGGTAGACAGACAGCGCGCGTGAAGCAAGGAAAAATCGCGTTCATGTTTTCTGGGTGGTGGGGAGTTCGCACGGTCTGGATAGGGCCGACAATATACGATTGACAACCAACCAAGCTAATTTACTAATAACTAAACAAGAGTTATACAGAACACCGCCCGATTCGATGAGAGAGAAAGGAGGGAAAGATCCATATATGCACCCAAAATTCGGGGTGTCAAGTAACATCGTGGACAGACTGCGAGTAAGAGCGAGCGTCGAGTACCCATAGTAATATATGTATGTCACCTTCCAGCAAGACTTGCATACTTTGAGACACGGGCTACCCGTGGCCGTTGTTGAGGTGGTTTAATAGTGGGGTATACCAACATCTCTTCGGCAGGGGTAGGGAGTGGATTCGAATGGCGAGTGTCTGTCCAGGTAGGAGGGCTTTGAACAAGAACGTGGCAACTCTCAGCATTTCCTGTGGCTTCAGGGGAGAGCGCATCGGCTTCACTATCGCTCCCCATAGATCCAGATGTTTGCCAGAGGATATCCTCGATGGTGCCTATGTTGAACCGCGTTGCCGTTTGGTCCGTACTTGGTGTGCCGTGTGCAGGGCGCATTCGCAGGCGGCGTGCATGCGTTGACTCCTCGTCATCCGTGTCTAATTCATCTCCATTAGCATCAAGTCGGGCTGTGAACTGTGTCAAACGGGAAACGGGAACGGGAATTGGGAAATAGAGCTCACTCCAGCCTCTTCGGCGCCTGGTTGGTCCCGCCTGAGATGGTGGGTTAGCGCCCGTCGATGTATTATCTCTTCCACTGGGCTCACTGCCTGGTCGTACGGGGTCCGGTTGACCAGATGGGAAGAACTGATCGACCCGATCTCGCGTGAGAAATTCAAGTAGTGTACCTCGCACCTCCGGCGCAGTTGCGAGATCCCGAGCACTTTCCTGAGCAAGATTTGCTACATGCTCTCTGTAAGCCGCGGAAAGACTGCGGCGGACGGGAGCTGAGACTCCATGCCCTTCAACAGGAGTACCATCTGATGAGATGTGCGACGTAGGTGATGGAAGAACGATATGTGTTGTGTTATCGACTAGAATAACGTCTCTAGTCGGTGGCCTGGGAGGCTGGCTGTCCACCAGGGAAAGAGGGGACAACGTTGCGTTGCTGCTGAAATCGGGCGGTGAAGACAATGACCACACGCCAGGAATCCGCTGGCCAGCAGAGGGGGTAGAAGCTACATCATCCTGTGAAGTGGTCACAGGAGCATTCGCACCCCGTCCGTGGCCGCCCGACAGAGCGAGTTCAACCCTCCTAAACCTCTGAGACGCTAACCGACCTGTCATGTTCTCTAGCTCCCGTGCGATCTGGTCCGTCTGGTCTTGCAACCTCTGCTCAATTTGTGACAGCGAAAGTCGCGTGCTACCACTGCCCTGACCGTTTGTTGCACCCGCATTTGCGTTTATGCGTGCCGCCACGCGCCTCCCGATCATGGTGCTCGATTCATCCAGATTAGTGCCCTGGAATTCTCGCCGCAGTGTAGCGCGTGTTTCGACGAAGTTTCGAGCGCGTGGTATGACAAGATCGGGCATGGGTGGCGTGTGGGGTCGGAGAGGGACCCGTTGCACGTCACCTCTGACCGGCCTTGTACGGTCTGCCTGAGAGAGCCTGTCCCTTATAAACTCCCTCCTCGCGTGGTCTCGACTGCCAGACTCGAATTCTTCGAGCCTTTGCCGAGCAGTGGGAGAGACGAGCGACCGCAACCTCTGCGCCCGCACGTTCAGCTCTTGCACAGCTTGTTCACCACCTGAGAGCACAAGTGCGGAATGCGGAGGACGAATGTTTGCCTCGGAGCTCAGTGGACGACGTGCTTGGGTTATGTTGGTATCACTAGGACTGCTAGTGGTTGTACCATAAACTTCCGGTGGCATGCGATTCAACATGTTATTGATGCTGTTCCTGAGCTGTGTTATTCGCTCGTACGCAGCGTCGAGTGCTACCGAGGCCTGTCTGAGATTGTTCTGGCTTTGGGAGCTGGGGAGCTGGTCGGCGGGAGTGTCGGTTGCTCTTTGGTGATATGCCGTCAAAGTCAGATCCGAAGATGACCGTCCTGTGGGCTCGATGTCCTCGTTGGAGTCCATGACAGACTCTACAAAGCTCCATGAAGTAAAGAAGTCAATCGAGAAACACGGAACCAACCTTGTAGAATTGTCAAGTGAGATTTGTACTCAGGTGGTCTGTTGCCAGCGGGCTGGGGTGTACCAAGATAGACTGTCACCGCACAAATTCCAATGCGGCTACATTCATCGACATCGATGGTGCATTGGCAACCTACGATACATATACACTTGGTTGTTGACAGCAAAGTAGTCCCATGGGATAGAGTAAGTGTACGAAATATAATATTGTATGTATGCTGTCCGAAGGCTAGTGAACGTGGTCATGCGTGATGCGCTGGTAAATTGTCTGTGCTGGCGGCTTGTTCCTTCGAGGAAGGTGCTTTCAAGGGCCTCATTTCTAGTGACACCTGAGACCAGTTGTACTGTCGCATCACCTTGGCTAGCAATGGGTCTGCGCCAGTGTAGCAAAAGGCAAGCACGATGCATAAGACGATTAACGCCGCAGTAATGCAGCAAAGTGCCGTCCACCCGTGTCTCGCACGGCCGTAAATCTATAGAGGAACATCTAATGAGCACCAGCTTTCTTTCGCACACCAGCGTGAGTAAGCACGAACCTGTCCACCGAGTATCGGACCCACTGTCAAGGATCAGTATCACGCCATAACACATACCAGAAGTCGTTCTCACCGGCTGTTCCGATACCGAAAGCGAGATTGAAGGCTCCATATACATGTGCGTCTGAAGTATTGCATCGTAAGTCAAAATGCATGAAAGAGGATAAGTGAAGCTTACATCCTACTCCCTGCATATTACGAGAGACCGCTGCGAGTTCCGCCGTCACGGGAGGAACTACTCCGGACACAAAGAAGCCTAGAAGCAATTTATTAGGCTCCGAGCGCAGGTAACAGATTGCAGCTTACTTTGCATAGCCAAGGAGACGACGAATAAAGGTATCGATTTTCTGAGGGTCAACACAACCCACCATGGAAGTGCAAGGAACAAGCACGTGCACGTGAGGTAGTCTGAGCCTTTTCGATCAGCGAGCAGTCCGGCCAGAGGCGATGCTGGGGGGAAGGGATGCAAGTCAACACATCGCCCCGTCCCAGGGCATCGAAGGAGACACTCACAAACCAAGGCGGGTGCAAGGGCTGCGAGGTAAACCAAGCCGACTTGGTCGGGATTATATCCCCATATTGATTGTAAGTGGAGAGGAAGCGAGGGTTCCTGCATACTGTTAACAGTACTAGAAGGAAATAGTTCATCAGAATGATAGCCAACAATTCAAGGTAGAACGTACCCATAAATGAGAGACATAGCTAATGCAGCAACAGCACGCGGTGACTGGCCTAGTCTGCTTATGACTGATAGCAACGGAAGTGGTTTGCAAACGAGCGAAACATCTGAAGTGGACAACGCATGGGCGGTGGGCGGACGAAGGTCTCCGGTAATGACTGGTTTAGGTTCGTTGAAAGTCGGGGAATCTTCTGAAATGGGCTCTGGTCGAGGCAGGTTCGATCCCGGGGCTGCAATGGCGCCTGATGACTGCTGAGGGGACGACGGTGCTTCTAGGGTTGCTAATGGATCGAGTTTATGGCCAACTGATGGATCATAACCCCACTTCATCGCCTCGTCCCTCTCAATAACGAGGGAACGAAGGATAAGGTCTACAGCTGTACAGATTTCTCCGAAAATAAAGGGAGCGCGAAAGCCGAAGCGAGAGTACAAACTTCCTCCTGCTGGTGTACCAACCAGGAGTCTTGGAGCAGTCAGTAACTATGACCAATGAAACCACCAGAAATCTCACCCAATGGATAGGCCTGTCATTGCGATGCCGAGTTGCCCTGGAGGAGACATGTTTACGAGGATGACTAAGATACGGATGAGGAAAAAGACGACTGACGGCCGACTTTTTTCTCTGGTGTGGTATCACAACTACGGAGGAAAATTAGCATGGAAATACTGGACCGGAAGGAACGTAACGTACAGGAGTGCCAATCCAACTATCCACACCATGGAGGAGCTGATTCCTTGCAAGGTGCGTGCGACAGCCATGAGAGGGTAGTTGGGGGCTTGCATGAGGAGGACTTGAGCGCCAAGGAGAGCAACGAGACCAAGAATGAGAGGGGTTCGTCTTGAAGTGCTTCTTTCGGAATATATTGCGATAGGTATCGTGGCTGACGAGACATGAGACCCAAACAGGGCGCGAGAATGGATAACGTACAGAGGACCAGGCCAGCGGACTGTAAATGATTCTAAGAGCAAGTGGGAGGATGGAAAGGTAATGATACATACGTATGCACATAATAGCCATCCGGTAAGTGCTGAAACGTTGTGATATTTGAGGTGCTCTAGTTGGAATGGCATGACGGGAATGATTATGGAATAGACTAGCAAATCCGTAGTGATACCTGGACGAAGGTCAGCAAGATAAACACGAGAATGGGGGCGTCACAAACCGAATCCGACGACTATTTCAAATGAGATATGAGTGGAGCTGATCTCGGAGCGAGAAGCGGAGGAACACACCGGTTGTGATGAACCAGATGGAAGAGCGCCATTGGAGGCCCCAGGGCTTCTTTGGCGTTGCATTTGACGTGGAGGAGAAGCCCATCGCAGCGGTTGTTGAGTATGGGTGCTGCGGGATGGACAGGAGGCGGGATAGAAGTTGAAGGGTGTGAGCAAGTTAGAGGTGGCACCTTTTTATTTCATCGCAGTCGGATGATTGAATTTGGAATCTGACCTACATCGAGTGATTACTTACGTCGTTAGTTAGGTGGTTGACATGGACAACTAAGATACACTTGTGATACCCTGTGATGGTCCCTCTATTTCTGTTGTATAGAAAACCCACCAAAGTAACAGAAGCTCGCACGAACTATTCAACTGTCATTTGGTATCCCTCTCATTGGGCCCATCGACAGTCTGCTTCCAGTTAGTTATTCGCTCAACAGTGTATATCCGTGCGCTGCCTTCAGTATCGGTGCGAGCTTGGCACGGTCTCAGGCAAGCCTTTTACCATCCCTGATTCAACCTGGCTGCACATCGGTGGTCTTCAATCAGGTGCGCGGGTGAATCACCGTAACACCGTTTATCGATATCCTTTTGCTGATAAAAAGCCCAGACTTGATGTGAGAGAGGAAACGAGCATACTACACTTTCCAAATTCGGTACACATCCCGGTCAGCCATTCGTCCCACCAATCCGGATGACAGCATCCTCACACGGCCTTTCTTACTGTGTGTGCTAGTTAAAATCACCGTGCAAGATGCCTGAACTCCCAGGTAGGGCTATGTTTCGCCCAATCGTAACGTTGTTGCCTATCGACATACCCGTCCCTACATCGTTGTAAGCACGCGCTAATGTCCCACAGAGGTTGAGCGTGCCGCTACACTCATAAGGACTGTCGCAAAGGGAAAGATTATTCATCATGTGGAAACCACCAAAGACAAGCTCGTGTACTCCGGAGTAACCCACGAGGAGTTTGTACGACACAGTCATGTTCATCCCTCTCGTCCCGGATCCACTAATTATTTTTGGTCGACACAGGCAAGGGAAATCAGTGGTCGTACCGTGAAAGATGCTGCTCGATACGGTTAATCCCCTCTCTGCCCTCACTGTATGGCTGTTCACGAGAGCATTCGATAGGCAAATGTTTCTATATCGAACTCGAGGGTAAGGGAAGGATGCCAGTCCTCCATTTTGGCATGACAGGCATGTTGAAGGTGCGTTCCAACTCCGTAAGGCTGAACCCCGTAGCCCTAAATACGATGCAATCAAGGTCAGAGGTCAGGAAACGCCTCAGTACAGAAGAAAAGTCGGGGAGTCCCCCGGTGTCTGGCCTCCTCGATTTTTCAAGGTAAGGCATCTTAACAATGAGCATCGAACTTTTCATTCGTGGTTGAATACTGTCGATGGGCTCCCAAGTTTATTTTGCACATCCAGAACGAAGCTTCTTCTGAATTCACGGAACTAGCCTTCTGTGACGCTCGTCGTCTGGGTCGCATTCGCATGGTTACATCTCCACTCAGCGAACCTCCAATCTCCGAGCTTGGCTTCGATCCAATATTGTCCATGCCTTCCGTGCAAGATTTCCAGAAGTCCGTCTCGAAGAGAACTTGTCCAATCAAGGCACTGCTATTGGACCAGACCTTCAGTGCTGGAGTTGGTAACTATCTCGCAGGTGCTTCCTTCAGCGATTGCCATCACCATTCACTCATATTTTCTGATAGATGAGATCTTGTATCAAGCCAAAGTACATCCGGAACAGCGATGCAACACCCTGGACAGTGGTCAAATTCTGGCCCTGCATCTCCAGGTGGCCGATGTATGCCGTATAACGGTGGAAGCGAACGCGGATGATAGTAAATACCCTGACCATTGGCTATTCAACCATCGATGGGTACGACTAGTCTCGGTTCGATAGATGAAAAGCTCATGCTCTCATCAGGGTAAGGGCAAAAATCTGAAGCAAAATATGAAACTTGTACTGCCGCTTTCTCCAGGTCGTCGGGTATGGACTCACTTCACCGCTTTGACAGCCCTCAGGTGAGCGTGCCAGTGTCAAGTGGACAACAGTCGGTGGTCGTACGTCTGCATACGTTGCCGAAGTTCAGAAACACCCTTCAAAAAGGAAGTCGCGCGATGAACCCCCTGAAGTACGAGTTCAGATCATCTCTACCTTGAAGCTTTGCGTAACTTTGCTACGACCAGGATACAGAGGTTTGTATTGGACGTCGTTCTGAGGTCGAGGATCCTCCCCGGAAACGCTTACAAAACCAGGTACGATCTTTCGGTCTCTACTGGACCTTCTGGTCGTAACTTCTGACCAGCACGCACAGCCGAGACAATTTATCACACAGGATGGCGACCAGATAGTGGATCCAGCAGGCCCTCGCGATCCGTCCAAAAGAAAACATGGGGGCGAAGACGAATAAGTTCTCACGACTTCAAAAATGGGGTGATGATCCGTCATGTGTTGACGCCGTCGATCCCGTGGCAAGAACCGACTACCACGCACGATACTCGCATCTCTGTGTAGTAGCTACGTCGTTTGGTGGCGATATTAACAACAATCTGACTGGCAGTGACATGCTTAACATCCCGCTCGTAATACTTGGCTGTGCCATTTTTTCAATAATTTAATGAACGCAAGGTCGACAAAGAAAAGGACACAGCGAGAAACATCCACGGAAGGAACATCTTGAAGAAAGTGATCTGTTGCTACGATCACGCTGCAGTTTTTCCACGAGGAATTTACACTTTTGTAAGGCATGTATAAGGTGTAGCAGCCTCACATGATTTCAGATTTGCTTGACAGCAACGCTCGCGCTCAAGGACCGCGTCAATAATAGGGGACAGTCGGTAAACAGTCCATTAGACAACCAACTACCTCGGCTAAGCATATCGTTACATCGGGGGCAAAGAACACTACAAACACACGCAGCAAGAAACGAACTCGATTACGAGGTCACTGAGAAGAAAAGGAATAAGCATGACAGGCCCTGGAGAAAAAGAATACTCACTGTAGTTAGCAGGATCGATGTGATCTGGTAGTTCAGATACAGCAACTTCGAAGCGCGACTGGATGGCAGCCATCACCTGCTGGTCACTCTCACTGGACACACAGGTGATAGCAAGACCCTTGGTACCGAATCGACCAGCACGACCAACACGATGGAGGTAACTATCAGCTTCTGGAGGACAGTCGTAGTTAATGACGATATTGACACGTTCAACATCGATGCCACGGGCAAAGATATCTGTTGCGACGAGTATACGCTTTTCAAAGGCCTTGAAGGCAGTGTAGCGCTTGATACTACTCGGTTTGTCAGGAACTTGAAAAAAAAAAAGTTCGTAATACAACACACCGTTCTTCTTGTGCGAGACCAGAGTGAATGGTAATACTGGGAAAATTACATGACACCAACAGCTTGTCCAGCTCAATGGCACGCGCAACAGACTTGACGAAAATAACGACCTGAAGAATGTTGAGCGCACGACATTGTCATTTTCGTCGTACATACTTGATTGAACTCGAGCGTGTCGAGTAAGTCGTTGAGTTTCCTGTTCTTGGCGTTTTCCTCTAACTTGACATAGTGTTGTTGTAGACCGTGCAAGGTCAACTTCGTCTCATCATCAACGAAGATTTCGAGTGGCTGTGCAATAATGTTAGTGCAGGGTTACCTTTATTCGGCAAGACTTACGTTGGCCATAAATTTTTTACAAGTAATTCGAATTTCTTTGGACAACGTGGCGCTGAACATCATGACTTGCTTGTGATGAGGGGTGGCTCGGAAGATTTCTTGGACATCCCGACGCATGTCTGGGTAGCAAAGAAAGGGCGAGGGGATAGCGGTTAGATTGCTGTCGAACTTCGGGGCGAGCAAGACAAAGAAGAAACTCAAAAAGAGAGAAGAATATGAAAACGCCGAGCATAAATTGCGAACGGCCCAAATGCAGCTTTCACCCCCGTGGGCGGACGGCATCGACAGTTGATCTGCGGTGTTCTTCGTCGAGTCTCCAGAGGGAGACACTCTCAGCAACTCAGCAACCCAACGATGAACCCATGACCATGCTTCAATACCAAGTCCCAAGTGGCGCTCACGGTGCTATGCCCACACACGTAGAGCGATTTCGGGTCTGGCGACGACAACAATTTCTTCAACCGGTGGCGGAGACCGGCACAATTTGTTTAAAGGCCAAGGAGGATATCCCAAGACTCGCAGCCGAAATTGAAGGGGCGGAAACTAACCAAGCTGCTCTAGCATTTTGTCGCATTCGTCCAAAGTAAAATGCTTGACATTCTTCGCGTCCAAAATCTTGTCTCTAGTAAGGGCATTAAGACGTCCAGGAGTCGCCACGACGATGTGTGGGCACCGGCCCTTGTCGCGCAGAATTTCGGCGTCCTTCTGTACAGGTGTACCGCCGTAGAAGGTGTGGACCCGTACATCAGGCATATATTTTGCAAACCGCGTGTACTCATTCTTGATTTGGAAGGCGAGTTCGCGGGTATGACAAAGGACGATGACAGAAACCTCGCCATCAACGGGCTCAAGTTGTTGCAACGTCGCGAGCACGAAGACTGCAGTTTTTCCGTGCCCGGATTTTGCCTGACAAAGGACGTCCATTCCGAGTACGGCCTGGGGAATACATTCTTGTTGAACTACATAGATAACCAACTGGTGAGCTAATGATGTCACCCAAACACCAATTAAAGTACCTTCTGAAGGATGTTCAAAGCCCAGATCACTGATCGCTCGCAGTAGTTCTGGTTTCAACAAGAAATCCCTGAGAGATAAAGAGGGTCAGATGTGCGGCTGTTGTGAGAAAAGACAGGCAGACCAACCTGAAGCCGGTCGAATGTATGCCTGAGAAATTTTTCTTGTCTTTTTCGACCTCACCGTCCGCTGCTGCTGATGCTGCAACACCATTCGTGGGTGCAGTACTGCCATTGGGAACCGAGTCGTCCTCATCCTCGTAATTGACAAGTTCTTCGTTGTCGTGCGACATTGTTGCTGGATAGAATTACTGATTACTGTGTCGTAGAATTGCAGTGAGGAGAAAGCAAAAGCGAGAGGTGAATAAGGTCGAGGTCGAAGAAGAACAAAATTGTGGCGCCTGCAAAAAGAGGTTTGGTTGCGTCGCTGACTAAGACAAAGGTTGTTTCTTCGTCTCACGTGCGCACGGACCCCTTGAGCCGCACATACCACACAGGCTTCATATGCATGCAACGTTGTCGATGTCGTCCACGACAGTCATCTGTTGTGCTTCTGGCAGCACCGTTTATCTACATTCACGTCGGTTGTTGTGAACCAGAGTACCTGCTACAAGTCCACTATGGACCAAACAGCAGCACGCGACGGCTCGCCGGCAGAAGTTTTTCCAAGTGTTTCAGTAATAGGTTGACAGCAGCATTCTAGGAACACTATCTTCCTTCGACTCTACGGTCTATCAGACTCTATCTGAGGGAAACAATACCCTTCCGCTCCTTACAGCAAGTTCACTGAACTCCTCCATATACAAATAAAATTATCTCATCGCTCCTCGGTAATAAGGCGTGAGCAACCGGGGGGCTTTTGCGTATCTCCTTCCTGTAGCTTTTTGTGCTCTAAGACGCCGAGCTGTAGTTTCTCGAAATCCGATCGAGTCTATAAAAGCTGGGGAGGTGTGTGGAGATGGGTCAGAAGGTGAGACACAAAATGCCCACCTATCCATTCTGGTGAGCAGCTTAGAATCATACTCCAGAAGCCTAGCTAAGTCTGAGTTCATTCAGGCTTGGCGGTAAGCTTGCTATTTCTATCAGTAATCGTCTGGATGACAGCTGAATCAATTTGGTTGGGCAACCAGGCGTTGCCGCTTCAAGTAGGCCGTCCTCCGTTAGTTTATGGCCTTGCCCGCTGACTGCTTTGTAGTGGCAGCATGCTTCACGCATCCTCTGGACCTGACCAAAGTGTAAGTGCTGCCCCAAACATGATTGAAGCAAAACATTGTCATTGTTGAAGAACATCCCGACTGAACCTACACTAGCCGTATGCAAACCCTTGGCCCATCCGTACCGCGTCCGTCCATGCTTGGTATAATTCGTACTTCGTTCGCGGAGAATGGCCTGCGCACCATCTACACAGGTCTCTCCGCGTCTCTCCTCCGCCAGATGACATATTCGCTTGTCCGTCTTGGAAGTTACGAAGAGATGAAGCGGCGCATGTCTGAAAATGGCCGACCATCTGCCGGAAAACTCCTCCTCGCCGCAAGTGCTGCTGGTGGACTGGGAGGTGTCGCAGGAAACCCTGCGGACATCCTGCTCGTGCGGATGACTAGTGACTCCCTTAGACCCTCGGAAAAACGATATGGTTACCGCAATGCCATGAGCGGCCTTGCAAGCCTTGTGAAGAGCGAAGGCGTCAGTGGCCTCAGTCGAGGGCTTGGAACCAACGTGGTGAGCATGGGGACCTTGGGCAAATGACACAAAGGCTAAATTTAGTCACTTTAAAGACACGTGCAATCCTGATGAACGTGAGCCTCCCCTTCTTACTGTAGAAGTGGAGCCTAACATGCTACACGCTCAATCAGACGTCGCAAGTAGGGTCGTGAGTATGAATGGTTCCTACTATGTCCGTATGTCATGCTTGCATTAATATCTCTCATAGGTATGATTTCTTCAAGACAACGCTCCTTCGCCATCGCATACCCTTGGTGGACTACCAGTTTCACGACGGATTCTTATTGCATGTCGTTGCCAGTCTCGCCGCGGGGACTTGTGGTACAAGTTCGTTGTCCTCGTATTTCTAGCCTCTTCACCTCTTCCTCACAATTCTCAGCTGTCTGCTCACCCGCCGATGTTATAAAAACAAGGATCATGGCCTCGGTGGGCTCCGATATTCCTGCATATTCGACATCATACTGATGTCACCACCTGCAGTCCGGAAAGGCCAGTCCTGTACACGTTCTCGTGAAATCCATTCGCGAGGAAGGTCCCATGCTGATGTTCAAGGGATGGACACCTGCCTTCATGCGTCTGGGGCCCAACACCGTCTTGATGTTTGTCTTCTTCGAGGTAAGCACTGCAAAGGACCCTACCTCTTCAAAAAGTCTAATACGCGTACACAGCAACTGAAGTGCGCCTGGTCAAACTTTGCGGATTTCTGATCGAGAGATCACCTCTATTCCCTTCCATTTCCGAGCGTCGCTGCATCCTGTCGTTGAGTAAATACTATCCCACACTACCCTTGCACATGTCGGACTTGTCTCCCTCACCTTTTGCATGTTTCTGTCATGAAATAGATGGTTATACAGGCACATACTTTAGAAGGTTGATTGCTTCAGCTCAGCATCTCATCATTATTCTCTTTCCCTTGCACTGTGTAGTGTATCAATAGTGTCCATTCGTCTAGAAATACGAATGCTCCTAGATTATTCAGTGGTCCGTGGAATCTAAATGACTATGACATGGTCATCACGTGGCCACAAATTTCGTAATCTGACCTGGTCGACCTCGCGCTATATGTGCTCACATTTGTGTCTGTCGGACTGTGTACAACTGCACTTTTAACCAAGTATATCTGTCTGGGGCTCTCCAAACGTTTCATGGAGGCATTCCAGCTACTTTCCCGTGGTGGAGCGTGTTTCAATAAACAACGTTTCAAGCACCATATGCAGCTGTTCACCGTAAGTGATTGTTATACTGTATCAACTATCATTCTCACCTGTCCCAACTAGAAAGCCGATGCAAAACCTGAAAAAGACAAGATTTTACCTGTAACGCAGGATTCGGAGCTCCCCCCTGAACTTGATTTCTTCAAATACGCTCAAGGTGGTCCATGTAAAAGGAAGGCAGCGAATGCCGACACCACCAGCTCAAGCACACCTCAGCGTCCCGGTGTACAGCGCAAGAGACGAAAGATTGACCGTGAGAGTGATCATTCTGATGATGACGAGGACGATGGGTCCGCGGATAGTACCCCACCACCAAAACATCGCGTGACAGCCAAGGGTTCTGACGTTCCGCTACCTGTCCAAGCCTTCGATGACTTGCTAGATCGGTATAAAATTGCGCCTCGCCTTCTCTCAAACCTTCGAGATAACAATTACAAGCATCCAACTGGCGTACAAGCCCATGGAATACCAATTTTACTGGAAGTGAGTTCGTGACCTATAATATGTTCCTCAGGCTCTCACCAGCTCTCTAGCGTCGTGACCTCGCCGCCATTTCGCCAACTGGAACTGGAAAAACCCTCTCCTATCTACTTCCCATCATGTCATCTCTCGGTGCCCCGATATCGAGCCTGAGGAACGAGACAGCATCTGGTGTCCGCGCCATAGTGCTTGCGCCCACTCGCGAATTGGCACATCAAATTCACAATGAATGCTTGAAGCTAGCAGTGGGACGTAAATGGCGTGCAGTGTTATTCAGCAAGGCGACAGCGAGTACTCTCCGTGACAAAAGTGTTAGGGATAATGTGGGTGAGGTAATCTGACCAAGTCCCTTAGTATCGAATTCTCATAATTCTTTCAGACATCATCATTAGCACACCTCTGCGTCTGGTTGCCTCCATTCAGGAGGGAAACCTTGATCTGAACAAGTTTGTGTTCTTATTTTTTTCCGCACTGCTGTGTGTCATTCCCTTTTTAGTGTTCGGCACCTTATACTCGATGAAGCGGATCGACTCTTGGATACTGAATTTTTGGCTCAAGTTCAGGAATTGATCGCAGCTTGCACCCATCCGGGCGTGCAAAAAGCGGTTTTCTCTGCAACGCTGCCCGCTGGGGTAGAGAAATTGGCAATGGCAATGCTACGCAATCCAATACGCATTGTCGTTGGTTTGAAGTATGTTGTACCCATTTTGCTTGCCCGTGGAGTGCTGAAGATGGATTCTGACAACCCTCCCAGGGATACTCCTCTTCCATTAATTAGTCAATCTCTGACTTACGTTGCTAATGATGCTTCTAAGCTTCCGAGTCTCTTGACATATCTCGCCCAACCTTACAACCCCCCTCTACTCGTTTTTACTTCTACTCAGTCACGGGCAACCTCTTTGGCGGAAGAGTTAACCCTGAATGGGATACCTAACGTGGACTGTCTACACGCCGGCATGAGCAGGAAAGAACGCGATGATGCTGTGGGTCGTATGCGTCGTGGTGAGAGCTGGGTGATGGTGAGCACGGAGGTCATGGCGCGAGGTATGGACTTCAAAGGTGTAAGGGAAGTCATCAACTACGACTTCCCTACGAGTGTCCAGAGTTATATTCACCGCATCGGTAAGGGACTTGGCCTGTTACTCACTTGAGCCTTCCTTATGCTTCTTAGGCCGTACTGGTCGAGCCGGCCGCGAAGGGAAGGCAGTAACTTACTTTACAGATGCAGATGCACCATATCTTAAGTCGTAGGTTTCCCCCGTCTTATGGTCTCCAATTTAAATCAAGATTTTCTGCAAGGATTGCGAACGTCCTGCTACAGTCGGGCTCGACCGTACCAGATTGGATAGTCAAGCTTCCAAAACCCTCCAAGTTGAAGAAGAAAGAGATGGGAAAGGTGAGACGGGAGGAAACTGTCAATGCCGCGCGCAAGATTGGTCGAAGCGACACCATCAAGAAAAGGCGAGGTTTCGTACTTCGTCACAGAAGCACTGCCACTGATGCTGGCACTCACAGAGATATGATTGCTGGTTCAAAGAGACGAAAGGCCAAAGGAGAACAGGCGAAGGACCACCCAAACTCACGAAGCGGGTCTGAAAGCAAATGATTATTTGGCGAGGGTGGTTGGTGGATTTACCCGGTGTGGATATTGATATTATATGTTTTTGTTGTCGGTGTCCTCCACGTCATCTGTGAGACATCCATCCCAATGGTAAGACCCTGGTGGCTCTGTGGCGCCTACTAGTTACTCTACTTGATTAGTGTCTGGCGCTCGTACGGTGACTCAAAGTTGAGAGCACGCCGTCCCATATCGCTGAGATTTGAGGGAGACACGAGGTGGCTAGTACCCAAGTTGTCGGGTTCTCGGCTACTTGAACGACCTATCAGAGATCAGTATCAAGGCAAAGTTCTCGAGGGTCAGCAAGAATCAGGTCAACATGAGGTAACTCAGTTACCAATTTAGGTAAACTGAAGTGCCTTGCGGTAGATCTGAGGACCGATTTGGATAATGAAAACCTCGTTGGAACCTTGAGGCTGCCTCGAGGTGACGATGTGAAGAGGCAGGATGCCACTGGCAGGAGTGATGGTTTTTGGGCTTTCGGTTCAAAAAGGGGTACGATACACAGTGAAATGGACAACACAACTGGTGATTTGCTGAATCCTCAGAAAGCATCTAACTCTTTTTGCATTCTCGACATCTTCTTCATACCACTTGCCATCCTTGTAGCCCCTCATGCCCCCTGTTCGTCGATCTCGTCGGCTATCACGAAGGTCACCGATGGAGGGTGAGCTATATCTTGTTGATCCATGTGGGTCCATCATTCTTAAACACCTTCCTCTTCTGGTCATAGCCGCAGATTATGACTGGCAAGTCATCGCATCACCTCAGCTATTACAGTCTAGCCCCGACGTCGAGACCTTACCCCTTATTCACCTCCACCCACCATCACCATCCACATGTACTAGCACTTCATCCGACTCACCTTCTCCTGTTGTCACTCATCTCCCTTTCCTTCCTGGGTCATCGCACACCCGCAATCGCAAGGAAGGATACATTCCCCGTCCTCCGAATGCCTTCATGGTCTTCCGTTCCTGGTTATGGAACAAGGACAACCTGAAGAGCGTCGAAAGAGACAACCGTAACGTTTCTCGCATCGCTGGTCGGTATTGGAACGAGCTATCCGAAGCCGACCGGGCCCCCTTCAGGCGGATGGCTGAGGAAGCCAAAGCTCGCCATTCTCAGCTATACCCCGAGTACAAGTATTCGCCGACGTCCCGGAAGAGGTCAAAAGTTCCTCACCGTCGCTCCCACCGCAGCAGCGAGGACGAAAACGCAAAGTGCAAAAAGGTCGCTGATCTGTTGCTAGGTGGGGTAGTAGGCAACGATTTAGCAAAGTATCTACATGAGGAAAATGTCAAAGCTCACCTAGAAAGAGGGGAGGGGGCAACAGAAGCTCCCGCCACCGCCATCAACAAAGGACCCACGTCCGCACTCAGCGAGGCTGCGCAAAAGCTCGCCAAGAAGGCTAAAGCGTCGCGAAAGAAGTTTTCTCGACGACCTGGGTCCTACAAGAAGCTCAAGGCTGCTGTCCCCCCGTCTTCCCTCTCCACACACCCCTTCGAATGGTCAGACTCAGCCTCTGTACCCCCTCCGACGACTGAAGTGAAACTCGAGACTTCAGAAACGCCAGGCTTTATTATCGGTACTCCAGGTCTGGTGTACCCGCCAGCTAACATGGAAGAGTTCGTTGCCATTGAAGAGATCCCGTATCTTTCCCTTGACGATTGTGATGAGGCGGTGAGTTACATAAGGTTCCAGATGTCCCGCCAGCACTCACATTGCTATACAGAGGGCGAAGAAGGATAAAGAGGACGACGACCTCTCTCTTTTGCCTTCCCATTTGCTTCCTGGTGCATATAGCGTCTTCTCTGGAGTGAAGCCAGAAGCGATCGGATTCGTCGACTCATGCATACTCGGTGCCTACACCACCGACGCTCAGGCTCCACCTCTATCCTTTGATGACACGTCGTACTGGTCATTTATGTCTCAGGGAGCGTCTCCCTTCGGCTCTCCCGTGGTCTTCTCCAATCCATTTGGAACATCCGATCCCTCGGAAGAGCGCCCGGCAGTGTTCAGTCCCCTCGATCAGCTCTTTGGGCAAGCTTTGTCACCTCTCTCTTCCTCACCTTTCTTGACCGGGAACTGGTGAATCCCGTCGCGGATACCCAATCCTTATAACTGTTTTTCGTCCATCTTTTACCACCACGCCTGTCACTAGATTAATCATCGTCATCCCACTCATGCTTCATTTCTTTTTCGGCAAAAACTTAAGAGTTCCACAGATGTATGAACGGTCAATTTCATCTCCGTTGCACATTACTTCAATTCAACGTCACATACCCATCCACACCATCTCACGACATACCACGATCTTCCATTCCACGCACCTACTGCATCTATTACTCTTGTCGTACACCTGTAACATACTCTAGGTCCTGGAGACCAAGCAACTTGCAACTTGCTTGCAACATGCGGTCATGATGTTGTGCTAGTGGCATTAGTGACGTGAAAAGCGCCCAGAGGGATCGTAAGTTACTGTGGTGCCCGCTTGGCCTTCTTCGAGCTCCCTCTACTTTCTGCTTGGATGCGTTTAGCTCCAGAAGTGGACTCGGTCAGTTCTTGAACGCTAAATCGTCCCGAGCTGTGTTCCTCCTTGAGCCAGCTTATGCAAGCGTCTTTGTCACCGTCTGGATGTTCGAGCTGCCACTCAACGACCTTCGCAAGCATGACGGCCGTCTGGGGTCCGGGTTTACCGCCAGTAACTGATATGATTTCATTGCCCTGATGTATATTTGAATATAGGCACCGCAAGGGGAGAAATCGAGTTCTTACATTGAGCAGGGGCCTGGCGTCCACTAACTTATCCAAACCAAGTCCTTCAACCCGACTCGTGAACGCATTGTAGCGTTGTATGCATTTCTCTGCTTCCTGGCCTACAGAACGTCCGTCAACTGTTCAGATAGCGCAGTCTCTGAACCTACCATTTCCAAGCGGAACTAACTCGCATACCAACGAGAATAAGAGAGACGAGGACCAGTGTGAGCCAGACGTGGGTTTATGCACCTTCGTGTGTCGGAGCAGTAGACCTATAATAAGATTAAATTTCAATTGCTGGACGGTGACCGCGTCATATTTCCTACATACCGATGGCTACGCGTTCTGATGGCATTCTGAATCGGTCCTCGTTTAACGAAAGTCCCTTTGTGATTGCAGCAGCGTCGTAAAGTGCCTGTATGCCGTCAAGGTAATAGTTCTTGTTCCCGAGTTTCAACCCTTCCCGGATCACGGCTTCGACAAGAGGGTGCACTTTCTGCTTGTGATCCTTGTAAGTGATGCCAGCGAATGGGAAAAGACTGGCGGCCATGAAAAACCGTGCCTTCGTCCCTTTATCGTTCAGTGCATGAACAAGAAGGGTCGGATGGGGAAGTATCGCGGGTTTCTGTGCCTTGGGAGACGATGGCGAGAGCAGGTTGTGGAGGATGGTACACGCAGTGAGGGAAAGCTCTGATGCAGCAACAGCGGCAGAAGCGACGCTGGAGATCTCAGCAGGGATTTGAAAGATAGAGTGGTACAATGACAGGTCGTGAATAATTTGAACTGCGCGTAATGGTTCAACACCTTGTATCTGTGAGCTCAACAAAGTTTCAATGGAGTATACTTGACGCAAACCTTTCATCATTTTGTCGAGTTCCTCGCCAATACGTTCACGACTTATTTTCGAGGCAAGTGCTTGCTTGAAGGACATTCCTGAGTAAAGTCACCTCAAGAAACGGACAACATCGCTCACCTGAATGGCTTGATCCCGGGCAGCGTCTTGAAGTTCAGGAATCATTTCAAACCCGAGGCGGCTTGCAAATCGAACACATCGAATTACTCGTAGTGGATCGTCGCGGAACGTTTGCAGCGGGGGCAGAGGTGTTCGGATTATACCATTACGCAGGTCATCCAATCCCTGCATGTGACCTAAGGTTCTGCGCTGCGCTGGTCACAGCTCAAAAAAGAAGACTTGCCTTCTCAGTGTGGTCCTCGACTGACCGTGTGTGGATGTTGTAGAAAAGTGTGTTGATCGTTATATCTCTCCGCAACGCATCCTCGAGCGGTGTACCGAATTTCTGCATAGGGAACGAGCAACTCAGCCAAGACTGCACACAAACCAATAACATACGACTTCTGTCGGTATTCGACTGTGTTCCGCATATTCTTCGCTCCTCAGATTGACGAAATCCAAATCAATATCGAACAGCGATGTCCTCGCTGTCTCCAAATGTTTGGACTGATCAGGGTTGCTCTCGATCTTGGTCACCTTGTGTACGGGCAAATGCTTCTTCTCTGACAAGAAAGCCACGAACCGCTCAACAAATGGTATACCCATCATGTCAGCAAGACAAATGTCTACATCATTGCAGTCATGACCGAGTAGCTGCGATACAAATATCGGAAACAACATGAGAAATGCATCCATCTCCCAAAAGAGGTCTCGGATTGACCTTGTCGCGGACCCAACCCCCATTAATCCTGCAAGCCGTGACGATACCTTCCTCTTCCTTGAGATGCTGCGTGAACTCGTCGAGTAAGTTGCACAGTTTGTCCTCCGCGTCGGTCAAACGGATCTCTTTGTGCACCTGGGGTGCGATGCGGGCCGCCATGCGTCTACAATTTGGATGTTCGAGTCGCAATGTTCGATAGAACTTGATATGACTCGTCCTCAGCAGTCGCGAATTAAGAAACATATCATCTGTTCTGACGCAATGCTGATAGAGTCAGGGGAGCTGGGTAAGATTCAGGCGGAGATTAAAATACCCGAATGCGGCTGCGGTGACTCTTGCCGGAGCCCCATTGACTGCTTGCGCTTTATTCTACAGTCCCCTTGCAGAGCCCGAGAACAACGCCGCAGACGACGACCAACGTAGCTGTCAATTCTCTACAGCTGAACTGAACTACCATTGTCATATTATCTTGGGAAGCCATGGGCCGTGTTTTGCTAAAGGTCAGTGGTTATCTTGTGTGTCGAAACACCCCAACCGACACACCTTAGGTTATTATTCTTGGGGACAGCGGGTATGTTTGACTTTATATCATGGTGCGTGTTGTTCTGCGGTGGCTTATCGCGGGATGTGGCGGATGTGTAGGGTTGGCAAAACCTCTCTCATGAACCAATATGTGAACAAGCGGTTCAGCAACCAATACAAGGCCACCATTGGAGCCGACTTGTGAGTCGCCTCCTGCTTGTGGCACCTCAGCACTGAAAATTAAACAGTCTCACCAAGGAAATTATGGTGGACGACCGCCTGGTGACAATGCAGGTATGTGCCGAGGTAACGGACCTTTCAGTCGTACTGACGGGTCTGGAAAGCTCTGGGACACAGCTGGGCAAGAACGTTTCCAGTCCCTCGGTGTGGCCTACTACCGAGGAGCCGATTGCTGCGTGCTGGTATACGACGTCAACAGCGCGAAATCTTTCGAGACGTTAGACAGCTGGCGTGACGAATTCCTTATCCAAGCCAGTCCACATGACCCCGAGAATTTCCCCTTCGTGGTTCTTGGCAATAAGATTGACGTTGAGGAAAACAAACGCCAGGTACGGTGATATTTTCAGAACAAGAACAAGTCGACATTGTGTTGCAGGTAACGCAAAAGCGCGCCATGACGTGGTGTCAATCGAAGGGCAACATCCCTTATTTTGAGACTTCTGCCAAGGAAGCTATTAATGTAGAACAGGCGTTCCAGACAGTGTCAAAGAATGCGTTGCAACAAGAGGCAGAAGAACAATTGTGTGTTTTCGCCTCTCATTACGTTCGTTGACTGACTGACAAACGAATAGGTATGTGGACTACCCGGACCCAATCCAAATTGATCGGGAGAGTACACAGAGCTACGGGTGCAACTGTTAATCTACGCCATGGATTTTTCTTATTTTCTGTGTCTTGTTGGCGACGACATTGCCGCTTGTTACCCTTTTGCCGCTACGATGAGTGTTTATTTTACGCTGTTTCATCATCAATATATGTCATGTTGTTGGTCATCTACTGTTCAAGAGTTGGATGATCGCTACCTAGACATGCAACGGCGACATGACATGAATGTATGTGCATAGTGGGGTAAGGTGACCAAAATCTGGTACAAGTACAGGATCGCAAATGTGCCCTCGGTTTTCTTTTACGCTTTTTCTCACAACTTGAACGCCGTCTTGGGAAACTGGACCTTGGCCGAAGCAGCGTCATCCACGAACCAATAAACCTGACCAGGATGAGCGGGCTTGATGAGGGAGGCGGGGAGTTTGTACTCCGGTTTATCCAATATGAGAGGGAGCATATCAATCTTGCCCTCTCCCGTGGCGACGAAAACAACACGTGAAGCATGATTCAGAACGGGAAGGGTGAAGGTGATGCGCTGCGGGGGAGGCTTGGGAGAGTCGTCGAGATGGGCAACCCACCTGTCGCTTTCCAAGAGCAACTCGTGGCCTGGGAAAAGCGAGCAGGTGTGTCCGTCTGGACCAACTCCGAGGAGGATAAGGTCGAAGACGGGGAAGCGAGCAGAGTCCTTTTGTGCGAACTCGCGGATAAGCTCCTTTTCGTAGGCATCCGCAAGCTCTTCAAGATCATCTAGAAGACTGGGATCTAGTGAATGAATGTTCCCAGGGGGTATGGGAACGTGTTGGAATAGCTCAGTCTTGCAGAGATTGTGGTTGGAATCAGGGTGGTCGAGCGGGACAACGCGCTCATCGGCATAGAAAACTTGCCTGCGAGCGCTCAGTAAGCTTGCGTAAGCTTTGAGAGGGGGGTACTTGCCATTTGTCCCACTTTACGGCTGGATCGCTTACGAGTTCCTTAAGCTGTTTGGGAAGAGAACCACCTGACAGAGCAACAGTGAACCTGCCCTTTTTCTCGACGGATTCCTTTTGAGCTTTGATGATAAATGAAGCGAGGGCTTCGCTGAGCTTTGCAGAGGACGGAAAAGAGAGAAGGACGGGCGCACTCGGGGGCTGGTGCATCGTGGTCTTTGGTTAGGGGACAAATACCGTGTATTAGTAGTGATATTCTCAAAAATATCGATTATAATATAGTCCTAGATAACAAACCGCGTGACGTCAATGCATAAATATGTGCAAAGAACGACGACGGCAATCCCAAGTAATAATTAAAATTAAAATTAAAATCCTTGATATAATGTTTGCCTACAACAAAACATCTGACACAAGGGACGGCGGGGATGCCGCCCCAGAGCCTGGTCCGTCAGATCCATCTAAGTTATTCTCTCCCTCGTCAGCCTTCTCTGTCAAAACATTGCCACCCGTCATTTGGCCGGGATCTGGGCCTTCCATCCCCATCTCTGGAAATATCGTCAACAGAAGTGCGTCAAATAAAAACACCGCAAGGTGGGTATTACATGCCCTATCACTCAGGGGATCGACGACGGCATCAACTGATGTTATAGGTGAAGGACCTAGGAGAGCTGATGATGCTAGGGCTGGCAACCGCTCTGCTATCCTCTTAATCAACTGCTGGCGGATAATAAACTGTTCCTCTGGTGTGGGATCTACGGGCGGGGGTCCTGGGTATCCGTTGGGGAAAAGCGCACGCTTCGAGAGGCGGACTATAGACAATATGGAGGAAGCGGATAGGACGCGAGTGTACAGAAAATGAGACAACAGCCTAAGGGCAAAATACCATTAGACACGTACGAAATCAGCTTGAGTGGACCTACTTGTTCATGAAAGACTGGAAAAAGCAGCAAAACATTGAAATAGTTTGAAATAAGGCAGTGGTGGAAAGACGCTCCTGGACATTGAGCAACGCCCGGATCATAACCAAAAGGCCATCAACAAGGTTGGGGGCTCTGATAGCTGGTTGGCATTGCTTGCTTTGGGATGTGCTCGCACACAGTGATGCGACTGACGGTGCAGAAGAGGAAATTGGAGAGACAGGTCGGAAATTATCTCGCGACATCGTGGAAGGTGTTGGTTGGGGCACGTCAAGCTGCGAGCGGGTAGGCTGAGGTCGTGGCGTGGGTAGTGAAAAACTGGACTTGTTCACAAGCGTGATGGTGACAATGGTTTGTTTGTAAGCGTGGATGAGAGCGAGGCATGCGCCAGACAGTGTCTGAATGGCTGAAAGGAATAGCACGATAATGCTGGACTTGGAGAAGTGAGAGTAGGTGTGCGGGGCTGATGCTGGTGTGTCTAATAACTGGAAAGACGTTAGCAGTGGTGGTTGTGACGGCATAGGGAGAGCACCTCAACTGGAACCACATCTGAAGAAGGACCTAGTAAGTCAAGCACCGTCTTTTGCAGGAACCAAGGTTGTGTTACGCGAGGGATTACATCCTTTAGCACGACCTTGAGGATAATTTCCCGGACAACAAATCTCTCAGCATCCGGCGCATAGTCGTCAGGGGGGAGACAGGCCTTCAAAACATGGTCAAAAGCTTGCCGAAAGTACTCCTCGTCTATGCTTCCGTCGGCTGAGATTGCCATATGTGGTTGGAGCTGGTGAAACAACTGTGGGAGCGAAAGGGCGCCGCCTGTCGCGTAAGCTGTCGAGACCTTTGAAGCAGCATGACGGTAGTCCCTGTAATGCTGGGTGACGACGGTCGGAATGTCGCAAAAGGCCAATAGCGAGAGGTCTGCATTGAGAAGGCGCTCCTCAAGTGCACGTAGAACATGAGTCACGATGCTTGCGATCTGAGGAAGGAACTCTTTGTCGTATCGAGTGATCTTTGTCCACCAAATATTGACAAAGGCTCGGAGTGCGAGAGCGATGAAGTCGTAAACCTCGTCGTTGAGCTCGGGCGGACAGGCAGGTGATGCAAATAACGGCGGCAAGCCTGAACCGGGTGAGAGATGGGGAAAGAGGAGTCGCTTTGCAAGACTGGCCTGTTGTTGTTGCTGTCTTGTGTTATTAGAAGTGAGGGACGCTGCTGAGCGTGACGAGCGACCGAGCTGGGGATGAAGCTGCCCCGCCATCGCTTGGCGAAAGAACGAAACGTTCTTCAGATATCATGTTTACAAAGGTTTCGCACGTTAATTGAACTCGTGCTACATATGTCAGGTACAATTCTGGAGAAAGTCACTCAGATTGTCATTTCTCATATTGACCAGGCACATGGCGACGACTGGCGACGATGGCGTCGCTAACGGTCGCTGCTATCGAATGTCTCCGAGATCGCCATTGTCATGGCCAACGACCACTTTTTCAAAAATTTTAAGTCCGCATCTTGATCTTTACTTCCCAAGTTCCTTCTAGTTCGGTTTGGCCAGACGTCCATCCATACCGGTATGTTCGACGTGTTGCATGAAGACTTCTTCAGCCCAGAACTCACTGATTTTGACGAGACAGCCGGTCTTGCATGCCACCCCGACATTCGCTTTCTCCGTCAGCGAAGTGATTTCGTGTCCCCTCCAAACTGCCTATGCCCGTCCCAGTTATAATTCGACCCCATGTTTATCGAAGGGGAAGCCCCTTCTCTGGGCAAGTCAACCGCCATACTACAACGATCATCATCATCGTTGTTTCTGTGATTGGGGGCTCCATTATACTATTTTCTGTTGTTCGGTTGCTGCATCGTTTATGTGGAAGGGAATCTGTGCCCCTTCCGCCCAAACAGCCGATCGCTTATTATAGGGAACAGTACTTCACAGAGTTTGCTGACCGAAGTGGCAAGTCAAGGAGCTCGTTTGAGCCGTCCAATCCCCCCATACCTCATGGCCTCTCGCCTGCTGGAAGTGACACGTCCCTCTTTCGCTCAAAAGAGGGCGAAGGTCTCTCTTCTTCAGGCGGTAGTGCCTATTTCCCGGACAGTGGCGATTACCCTCAGATATCACAGCACGGATCTCCTCGTCCAAATAGTCCTCACGAACTCCAAATCCCGAATCTCTCGTTTGGCGAGGAGAGCCGGCGAAACAGCAGCAGCATGGGACCTAGCTGTTCAACATCACCCTCCGCCCATTCCTCGTCTAATACTCAATCTACTTTTTTGCTCCCTATTCCACGTCGTCATCGTCCTCCCTCGATGGTGTCCACCAATTCTGTTCGAAGTACCTCCAACAGAAGTACGATTGTTGGTCTCCCTCATGGACCTCATAGCCAAGTGAAGATCGTCCTTCCTGCTCCCCTCGCGCCAGCTCTACGTCTCCATGTCACGGGGCCGAACTCAGACGTGGGCTTCCCGGCTATTGATGGCCAGTCGAGTTCCGTGCGTACCAGCATGGTGGACATGTGGGCACCTACACTACATCGGTCTGCAAGCTTTAATTACATCGGTAAGTTTTTCCCCTTGAATTACACTGAGCTTGCAAACCATAACCATCTGTGTTCTGCAGGTCCTACCGGTAGCCGTTCCTTCCGACGGTCATCAAATCCCTCTCTATCCTCGCCACGTATATCTCGGTTTGCTTCCCCAAACAACATCGATAACGTACCACCTTCATTGTACCCACTATCGCCGTTCCCTCCAGCCATATCAGAGGATAGTTACCGTGTTGATGGAGACCAGGTTCAATCACATTCCTCACCCTCCACCTGTCCTCTGCAAACGCCAGCGTCGCGCACTCGGCAACCGGCTTCTCCTCTCCGACAGTCGCACAAGCTGCAGAGGCCGCCGTCTCGTCAATAGAACCATACCCTTACTTGTCCTCTTCGTTGTGTAAGTCACGACAGTGTCATACTTTTTTTGCTGGGACAAATTGCGGTTTCTTGCATATTTGATACCGGACTGTATAGTAGAATACATCACTTCATTTTCCAGATATTAATACAACACGGTCATCGATGATTTGTCTAAATTTCCAGCCAGGACGGCTTCTTGTATATACCCAACCGAGTGATATCCGGCCGTACATACTTTTTTGTACGTACCTTGGCGTGGTCAAGTGACTCAAGGTCCGTATAAAACCGAACGTCGCGCAGATTCCACTTTTTTTGTTCACACCAGGCTGTTTCTTTCAAGCTATGTCACCATCCCAGCTCCGTTCGGCGTCCGTGCGACTAGCAAGACTTGCTCGAAATGAAGGCGTCGCGTCGCGGCAGGGTTCTGCCACTTTTTCTGGGCGGAGGTATATGTCCAAAGATGTCGCACGGGATCCTATGACTGGTGAGGCCGTATCTACAGGTCTGCCTAATATCGAGGTATTCAACTGCTCAGGATTTTGGGGCATCGTGTGCTCAGACAATGCCCGCTTCACTTAACAGCCCTCACTGCTCACTATCACTCGGACGGCGAGTCCTAAGCAGCTGCCTCCTTCCTCGAAATTGCTTTTCGGTCGGACCTTTGTGCGTTATATCTTTATTTCACTCTTCGCAAGTCCCAAAGCCTTTGTGTAGTCGGATCATATGCTCAGGATTCCATGGACCGAGGCAACTGGTTGGGGTGCACCTTCCATCGAACCTTGTGAGTCATCCCGACAGGTGTCCATCTACACTACTGACACGTTCTAGTCTCTACCATTAACCTCACGCCGGCTGCGACTGTTCTGCACTATGCCCAGGCACTTTTTGAGGGCATGAAGGCATACAGACATACAGATGGAACCGTGACTATGTTCCGACCTGACATGAACATGAAACGGATGAACGACAGCGCAAGACGCTTGGCACTACCCGTAAGTGTCGATTACCGCGCGGCGGTAGCCTTGCTAATGATTTTTCTCTTAGGCCTTCAATGGCAACGCCCTCATCGAATGCTTGAGGCAACTCATCTTGCTAGAGCGCGATTGGATACCCAAGGAACCTGGCCACAGTCTATACATCCGACCCACTTTGAGTTAGTCGGGATATGGTCATCGTCTCTTATTATTCCTGCTGACTAGTTTGGCTTGAAGTTGGTACTAATGGCACACTCGGTGTTCAGCCACCACATGAAGCCCTCCTTTTTGTCATCTGTAGTCCCGCTGGTCCTTATTACCCCCAAGGCTTCAAACCCGTGCCTTTGTATGGCACAACGGACGCGGAATACATTCGTGCTGCACCAGGGGGTTCGTGGGTTGCTAATCATCCCACACTGATTCTCACTCTCATTCATAGGCACTGGTGCCTTCAAGTTGGCAGCTAACTACGCTCCTGGTGTCGTCGCGCAGAAGAGCGCGGCAAAAGCAGGCTATGCTCAGAACCTCTGGCTTCACGGGCCTGAGCACTGGCTAACTGAGGTTGGCACTATGAACCTGTTTGCCGTGCTCAAGGGCGAGGATGGTGGTAAGCCCCATCCCCTACTTCGAGCAAGCTTTTCTCGACTAATCGTTTTCGGCAGTTACTGAACTCGTCACGCCTCCCCTCGACGGCATGATCCTTCCGGGTGTCACCCGTGACTCAGTGCTCGCCCTTGCACGAGGTCACGCTGCCGGAATCAAGCGGCTCCAAGGTCTCCCCTCACAGCTTAGAGTGTCCGAACGGCCTATCAACATGGACGAGATCATCGGTGCGTCGGAGGCTGGTCGCCTGGTCGAACTCTTCGGTACGGGTACGGCCGCTGTTGTCACTCCCGTTGAAAAGATCGGATACTTGGGTAGTGATATCATCATTCCTACTGGCGAGGATGGTATGGGCCCTGTCTCGAAACCGCTCTGGACAGAGCTTGTGGGTATCCAGACGGGTAAGATTCCGAGCGAGTGGAACTTCGTTGTGGCGAAGCAGTAAGGGCCTTCAAATTTGGTTTTTCATGCTACTTGGTCGTGGATATTATGGCACGAGTGCATTGCCATACATATACTGTAGACTCTAGAGTAACAAGCAGTTGTCCTCGACCGAACGAAACAGGGAACGGCCGACATTCTATTACTTGGATTCACCCCACACAATTCGAGTTCTGTGTGCCGTGCGCTCGCACGCCTGCGTGTCGGACATTCTTGATCCACTCCCTCTTAATAGTGCCAGCGAAATGGTGGCGGGGCGTTGGTTCGCAGTGGCTTGGGTTGGTCACCAGTGCTAGTGCGCAAACTGATCGTTGGCACTAGATCCAAGCTTCGAGGCTTATCCGAGACATTATCCCCATCTGATCTTCTAACGCGTGCGCTCTTTGACGACAGCCATCCAGTAAGAGAACTCCCCGCGCTCATCCAGCAAATTCTCGATATCTATTTGCCGGCCGAACCCGCACCACAAGGGCTCGGAAGACATCCACGAGCAACACGGAACTCCATCGAGGGAACTCTGGATCTGTGCTCGTCGCGCATGCTGTCCATGACGGGAAGAATGGCACACAGGAGACGCTTTGCAGTGGGTTTGCTATCGGATCAGGGCCTGGAGGACCCCTACAGTCAATCATAGTGACCTGTGCCCATGCCCTCGGATAAGATTTTCTCCGAGCGGCCTAATCATCAACTGACAAATGGCTATTCAGATTCGCAGTTCACCAGCGCTGTTACCAATTGCCTACCCTTTTATTTATGCATACGAAGATGTCAAGCATTATCCGCGTTCGGGAAGTTGGGTTATGTCTGACGTCTTTAAAATCCAGACGACATGACATCCCGTACAATCTGTTTTGACGGCGGTACGTCGCGCAGACGTCATGTTACTTGCCGTGGAGGCATTGCATTCCCGTTGTCTCGCTGGCTCGCCTTACCCTGTGCCTGTTGGTTCGACCGTCTTTGCACACTTCGTGGCAGCCACTTCTCCACTGCGGAGCGACTATCAGTGGCAGCCCTGAGTGAGTGGGGCATGGAGGATGTGGGATCACATGCTACTGAGACCATCTGGGTGGGATGGCTAGGGTATGTCGTTAGTTGATGTGGTCGCTCTGGTTCCTTTGGTACTTATTCTGAACATTAGATCGGAACACATGATTATTTATCCCAAATGATCATCTAGCCCCACCACCCGGGTCCAGTGGCGGCCCTATCGTTGATTTGAATGGGGCCGTTGTCGGTTTTACTCTTGTTACGATGTCAGAGTGTGGAAAGACGGAGCTTCGGGGCTGGGGTGTTTCGGCTCAAATTATTTACGAGGTAAGGTAGTTCATGTGGTTGACCATCTCGTCGAAGCTTGTCGTATTCATTCTTTGTCTGACAGATGTTTAGCTCACTACCTACTGCAAGGTAGCAAGAGTGAGGGAATTGGATTATGTGTCACGTCGCGAGGTGTGGAATGTCAGTTCTCGCTGCGCCGGCAGCAAAGAGCGACATCCAATAGCACTGTTGCCTCCCTGTGGTCCTTGTCTGATTAGCGGTTCCTGTCTAACCCTTAACTTTGCGCTGAGTTTTCTTTCTCGAGACGTCAGTGTGATTCTACATCACAGAAAAATATCGCCTAGATGAGTGGACCGCAGCTAAAGACAAAGACCGAGTGAGAGAAAGATTGTACTTTTATATGTTGCACTACACAAGTTATGCATTTTGACCTGACTCGGTGTCAGATGCGGCTTAGTCATCGAGATGCAAAGTTTGGGCAAGAGTCGGACTCAGCGGCAAGGTTGGTACTTCATCCTGCTGCTACACACCTAATTTCTCTCCGTTGTAGTGCTGCTCATTTTTCTGTTGTTTTATTGTCATCATTTTGTTCGGAAATGCTATATGACTCCTCGACTGCGCAGTATCTCAAGTCTTGGCTGACTCGGACGTTGGGTCCCATGTGCGCTTTCATCAATTCCTCTTGGTTGTTCATTAACATTCCTGAATACAGATGTGACGCCGAACCAGGCGCGCTCGCAGAATATGTCCTCGCTCTTCTCAAGCACAATCTACCAGAAAGTGACATGCGCAAGGAACTCAGCACACAACTCGAAGAATTCCTTGAGAAAGGTATTCCAATTCCCCGACATCATCTCACCCGGCGCTAACAAGCACCACCTTCAGAGGGTCCTTCATTTATAGATACATTATTCATCGTCCTAAGAACGAAGTCATACCTTCCCTATACTAGCCCTTCCCCCTCACAACCCTCGTCATCATCCACCGCTCAAGTTGTCGAAGCCGGCATCCCAATACCTCTCGATAACTTTCTATCCAATAATCCCACTTCTCCGGAACGAGGTCATAAACGAAGTCATGACGGTGGTGACCACGATGCACCCCGTCCTGCCAAAGGTCCTCGATTAAGTGCCGACGGTCAATTTTCACGCTATTCCAATGGACGAGACGCTCGCACGACGGGTCAGTGGGGTGGGAGGTTCGACAGGAATGAGAGGCAGGGAATGTTGAATGGAACGGGCCAGGGGCTGGGTAACATGAATGGACACCGAATTCAGACATACCAACCACCAGATCAGAGGAAAGGTATCTGTCGGGACTACCATAGTGCGTTGAACTTATCTTCTGCTCTCCCTATCTTACCTAATAAGAGCATGCAGACAATGGATACTGCGCCCGAGGTGCACTCTGCAAGTATAGTCACGGTGACGATGCGTTTATTCCAACGCAGCTCTTGGCGATGGGTGCTGCAGGTGCTCAAATGCCCTTCTTGTCCGTGTTCGCCAATGGCGCGATGCCATTTGGCATGGCTGGACCCGGTGCAGCTTACGATCCTCACGAGGCACGTATGGATATGCGACCCAACGGGAACATCATGGGCATGAACGGACGAGGGCCTCATCCACGGGCACCCCTGCTTCCTCGAGCGCAGCAGGAAGACAGTTTGCAGGCCACTCGAGCTTCAGGAGAGCTTCCTGTAATACAAGATCTAACACCTCAAGCTCCCGAAGACATGACTGTAAATATACCATCCCAGGACACTAGACCAGTACAAAGTGGCGTCCAGGCACCTTTGTTACAACAGCCACAGACTGCGAGCATGGACGTTGACATGAGTGCCCCGGGTCCCCCATCGCAGGACTTACGTGGTGGATTTGGGGGTGGTCGGGGTGGGCCTAGGGGCGGAGGAAGAGGGACGTTCGCTAGCGATGCGCAAGCATTCCGCCCAGAGCGTCGAAACGACAAAACCCTAGTCGTCGAGAAGATACCGGAAGACAAGCTCACCCTTGATGCTGTGAACGATTGGTTCAAGCGCTTCGGGACCGTGACCAACGTTGCGATCGACGCCCGGAGCGCCAAAGCACTTGTCAGCTTTTCGGAGCATAGCGAAGCCCACGCTGCATGGAAGTCAGAGGACGCAGTTTTCGGGAATCGATTCGTGAAAGTGTTTTGGCACAGACCGATGGAAGGGCACGGTCAGAAGGGCGCTCGGATGTTGGCGGCCTCTGCACCTCTTGTTGCAAATATTACTGCGCGGAGCACTAATCCGCCTGTCATTACGACCACTCCTCCAGCGGAAGCAACACATCCTGCAGCCGCTCCGAAGCCATCTGTACCTTTGGCTGCTGCTGCTGGCCTTGCCGCGAAGCAGAAGCTTCTTGAGCAGCAGATAGTGGAGCAAAAATCACTCATGGCGTCTTTAGCAGCAGCGTCTGGAGAAGAAAAGAAAAACATCATGGCCCGCCTAAGGAAGCTAGGCGAGGAGATGAAGCCGTCTCCATCCCAGACGCCAACACCTGGGCAGGCTCCATCACCTTTACCGTCTACGACCCACCGACCGGCAAGCTCCGCGCTGCATCTCAGTGAGAATGAAAAAAAGGAGAGAGAAAGACTGGACAAGGAACTTGAACTTCATGCCGCGACAGGGGAGTCGACGGAAGAGCTACAAGCCAAGCTTGCGAAACTTAAAGAGGAGGTGCGTGTATACGTTTATCTCATCTCTGGCAACCGCAAACAGACGCCATCAAAGGCTGCAAATCTAGGTATTCCTGAAGGCGGGGACCATGCACACGGTGGAGGATCGTACAGGCCTTACAGAGGACGTGGCCGTGGAGCGCGCAGTACATTCTTCCGGGGTGCTATAAGAGGCGGTCCACCTCGTGGCAGCATGAAACTTGACAACAGACCAAGAAAACTGCTTGTTAAAGGTGTACGGGAGGACGCTGTCCAAGTTGTACGGGAATGGTTCGAGGTAAGATCGCTTCTTATTCAGTCTTTGTGATTGTGTGTTCATGATATTTTAGATTATGGGCCAGCTGGATTCTGTGGACTCTGCTGGACCCAACGAGGTGCTTGTCGGTTTCCGGACAAGAGTAGCTGCAGAACAGGCTCGTAATTTCTCTGAACATCCACCCCCTGTCATGGTTACTGATGATATGTCTAGGCTCTTGCCAAAGGTTCTGATATCCCTTCAGTGGGCATGGTGCAAATATCTTGGCACACGGGTCAACAGTCGTCCATCGGCTCCCAAACAAACATTGCCCCATCCTCCCAGCCCGATCCAAAAGAGAATAGTCCAGTGGAAGTACGGGCCTCGTCACCATCTCGGCAAGGTCATCAATCGCCACGTCGTCAGGAAGAAGAGGTTGTCGCAAGTGGATGGGGTGACGGTGGGGATGAGGACGACATGGGGTTCTGATTCCGAGTGCAGCGAAGTGAGGCTTCTGAACTTGCTTGGGATGTGTCCTTTTTTTTTCTTTCGTTTGTTCGTTTGTTCGTTTGTATCTTCTTCATCTCTCGGCATTTGCACAAGACACATACAGCTGGGCCACAGCTCTCCGGCTCACCACGAATTCTACTGGAGCACGTGTGTGAAATTACTTCGTCGTCAAAGTGTATTGTCCATGATCTACGAGGTGTTATGGTGAGTCGAGCGAGTCCGTGATATATACGACCATCTGTAAGGGGTTTGTGACATCCAGGAAAGGTCATAATACAACATAAGATAGCATATCATGATATGGTGCAAGCGTACACAGAGAGACAAAGACTTTATACAACGTATCTTACCACTACAAGTGTGAAGAGGTTCAATGGGCCTTCTTATGGGCTTCAATATCACGAAGGGCGTCCCACAACGATGCAAAAGATTCCAGGGTGCCTGCTGTTCCGCGGTCATTGATTACTGGCACAAGGAAACCTCTGAGATCATTAGCATCACCGAGGTCAAAGTCCACTTCGTCTGAGGATTCTCGTCGGGGCCCATCGTCTCCTGCAGTCCGACGAATGGGTCGTCTCGTGGAGGTTGAGTCGACACTGTGATGTGTGACAAAAATTGCGGGCAGACTGGGGTGTCTGGAACCATTTCCATTATGGTCGATCTGGTCTGGTGAGTCACATCTCGGCACGGACGAGTCCCCAAAGCTTGGATCAGGAAAAATCACGGGCGACTGAAGCGCAGGTGGCAAAGCGTGCTGCGAACGACTGGGCTTGATAGCGGACACCCGGATTTCGTTGTCAACAGGCTCCATTAGTCGTGAAAAGGACCCCGGCGGCTCGGAGGAAGCACGGAGACGGCCCCTTCGACCGTTTCGGCGGACTTTTGTCGCCCCCGTGTATACGGCTGCCGCAACTGCTACACCAGCACGGCGGCGCTCATACCCCTTCATCTTGCTAGAACGCGGCTGTCTAGCTTGCCGAGGCTGCTCCTCGAAAGGTCGAGGAAGAGAGAGGTCCTGAATGAGTGATAGTTGACGTTCGGGAGTTGGCGCCATGTTCACTTGAGAGTTGGGACCCACCACAGGGGATGGCCAGGAATCCAATCGTACACGCTTCTTCTTGCGATCCGTTCTCCGGTTGTCCAATCCAGCATGAACCTCTATCGAAGGGCTGCGTTGACGCCGAGGAGTCTTCCTCTGTCCTTTGGGGTGTGGATGGAAGATATACTCGATGGTATGGGGCCAATTAGTTGCGGTGGATGGTTCGAGGCGTGACAAAACATCCTTTTCTTCAGGTGGACAATGTCCTTTTGCACTGGGAGGCGCAAAGAGAAGAGAAGACGGTGTACTGTCCTGACGCCTCCGCAAACGCGGGCGCTTCATCGGACACGGTTTGGTGCTCCGACTCTCTGCAAATGCATCATCTAGAGTTCCATCGAGACCCATCACGTACGGATCGAGGGGTTCAAGAGTACGCCCTCGTTTACCGGAGAGGAACGGACGACGAGAAAAAGAGCTTATGATAGGTCGGGAATAAGGCTTCGCCATCACAGCGTTGGAATTATATGACGTTACTGGTTCCTTCGAGCGGGAAAGGAGGCTTCTTATCTTCTCGAGGCCTTTGGTCTTCCCCATTGGTTCGTCACCAAAAGAGAAGCGGTGTTTTGCCTCGAGATCGTTCGAGGGAGGGGGTGACCATGCCATAGGCTGGGAAGAATCCAACGAGCCCGGGGGATCGCCAGACTGCAGACCCATTCCCCCTTGATGAGGAACTGTAGGCAAATCCTGAGGCGAATCAGAAATCCCTTTCAAGAATTGCTCGGCTTGCTGAACAAGCGACCGCTCGGGATCACGAGGATGTGGATGGACGAGTGGCGCGGGGCAAGGAAGCCCGTCAACGGACATCTGGCTAGAGCTTCTGACAGTGCACTTCCGAAAAGGAAAATCGAGAGACATTTGTCGTAGAGAGAATGAAGGGGAACTCGTTTTGATAGACTGCATGGAGTCCTGTCGGTGAGGAGGCTGAACCGCAGAGGATGCGCTGGAGATATCGATGACCTCCATCGACATGGCAGGGAAAGTGGACGGGAGCTCGTTTTGCTGATTGAGCCACAAATGGCCTTGGCAATATACAGGACGACCCCAGGCGGTGGCGTCAATAACCATTGAATCTTCAGACGGCTGTGCACCAAGTAAGTATACTTTTGAGGCTCGATACACGATGTGTCACGCACCCCCCGTTTCGGTCTCCGAGGATTCTGGTCGATCCTAGAGGCACCGGGTGACAAAGTGCGAGAATTACTTGCAGGAGAGTCGACACTGCGTCCGAAGAGCCCTTTGATGTTGCGGACCTCTTCCTTTAAATTGCGAGGAATGAAGCTATACAGGCGCGCTGCTTTCATGGCACCAAGCTCAGCTATAGCAGGACGGCCAGCGCATTTGGGAAAAAGGCTATCAAGTACGTTTTGTTTGGCTTCTCGTATGCCATGGGTTCGTCAGCATCAGCATTGATTGCTGGATGCTCAGAGGATGACCCAGTTCGTCTGATTCCAGAGAGAATGGAGCTACCTTGAAGCATCTAAAAATCAATGGGGATGGGGCGCAGACGATAAGGATAATTTCTGTAAAGTGAGAGCATCTCAGCAATGACCCCTTTTGTGCGTTACCTTGAACTAATGTGTGATTGGAGCGAATACAAGAGGCTCTGGTCGTTAGACCGACGAAGAGACCTTGAAGGCTCCGGTGACCTTGATACGCGAAAACAAGGTGTAGGTCATAATTGACGCTATTACTAGTAGCTCGAGCAACAAAAGGAAGGCAGACTCACAAGAGCTCTCGTCGTAATAATCTTATTGTTTTGAAGCCGTCATGTTGGCGCCTTTCTTCTCCAACCTAGCACCAGCATTCTGAAAAGCACTTTACGCTTGGCTTTGCCAATTTTCATTTCGGACTAGCTGAAATTTGATCCATTTGGCTCTATTCCATCTCGTTTTTGGTTGACACATCGCCGACTCGCCTGAGGTCGTTTGGAGGAGACCTCAAATCATCTCCAGTTCTCATCATTGATCAACGTCCAGGCTGCAGATCATATTTTATCAATGCATCTTTGACCAAGGAAGTGAAACAACGATATCGGATAGGTATAGAGAAGAGAAGGGGAAAATCTGCTAGTAGCAATGCCTAAGCACTCGTTTGAACTTACCTGACCGTTTATTTCATTTCAGTAGTATTGCAGATAGTGGGGGCTTCTCGATAGAAATGTCCATTGTCTGGCCTTACCCAGCTAATCGCGACCGAGCGAACCTACCGTGTATCGCCAGGACCTGGTCGAGCAAGACTGGTCATCATCAGCCCACCAGTAATCACCAGGATGGCCCAGTCGTATTTTGCTTTACTTACGCTCTTCCGTGCCAATCCGGCCCAAGTGCTCGAGTCCCGCAGGCGGACTTGGCCTGAGTGGGGAGGTGCGCTCACCGAAGAGCACTATCTTGAGCGTGTCAACCAGATGGATGTAATGGAACACGCTACCAACTCCAAGGTGATTACTTGGTAAGTCCATTCAACCGATCAAATTGACCTAGCAAAGCGTCATGACATGATATGGTATAGGGTTCTAGCACCCAGGGGCGAACCAGACACTCTTGATTTCATGTGTGCTTGTCAGACGTTAGTATCGCTGGCCGTCTGACTGAGGTCAGCTTGACTGATCATACTTGCGATCAGATACAAGCGACAGGGACTAATCCGATACGCAGGATCAAAGGAGCTGCAGGACACCACTTGTTACGGCGTAGCTTGTGTCTTCACCCCTCCGGACAAGCGAGGGAAAGGATATGCATCACATATGATGCGACTCTTACACTGGGTCACCTCAGGACGGACAGCAGAGTACAACCTACCCGACTTCCCAACAGAATGGGGTGCTCCACCTCCCGAGGTCCAGGCGGCTGGAAATGGAATGTTTTCTACTCTGTACAGCGCTGTCGGAGATAATTTCTACAAACAGGTTGGCCCCGGGCTTGAGAAAGCTGGAGGCTGGGAGGCGAGAGGGCCTACTATCTCAACTATCTGGGAGATCTCTCAGCATGTAGAAACTCGACAGAAAGACTGGGAGGATGGATGGACGTCGCTGAAATACGGAGATCTCAATGCGCTGTGGGAAGAAGATGTTCGAATTATCAGAGGTACGATGGAAGACCTACGGGAGTCGAGCCCGACTTATCATACCGAACGCCCCACCGTATTTGTGTCGTACCTCCCGGACAGAGGTCCTGGGTCCTTTCACTCTGTGCCCGCAGCAGAAAGCATAGTGTCGATGGATATTTGGGGTGTAAAGAAGAACAATGAAAGCACCGACCAGCCAACTTACGCATCCTGGTCGGTTGATGTGAAGGCACTGCCTCCAACACTCGTGGTCACTCGAATGAACGCAACCGAAGCGGATTTTCCTGAGCTTCTCTGCAAGATCCGGGAGATTGCTAGGAATAGTGGCATCAGCAAAATGGAAGCATGGAATACACCTCTGCATTTGCTGAAGGTAGTTGCAGAGACAGGGGGGAAGACTTTTGAAATGAAAAAACACCTACCTGCCATCAAATGGTATGGTCAGGGGCAGACTGCAGACATAGAATGGGTTTTCAACCAGAAGTATGTCCAAACTTATATTGACAAACAGGAAATTGACCTGCTTATCAGGTTTTGTTGGTGCTACTAGTAGGGGTCGTCCGGCGATCACCCCCAGCTGTTGAAAACGATGTGTAAAATACCAGCGGTTCATCATAAAGCAATTGTTTGAGAGATATTCGGGTGGACCTAGGGTACGACCGACATGGCTGCATTGAGTCAATGCTAAGTGGTAACAGTAGTACAATTGACAAACATTGATGTACCTTCCATCAGTTCAGCGTTCAAGCAAACTCGGTGATGCGCATCGAAGGCCAGGGGAAGGCGAGACAAGGCTTTACATAGCATTGTAAGGCATTACAAAGTCATTGCGCAAGGGAAAATCATAAACCCTTATAATGCCATATCAACGGGTGTCGATGGCAACATAGACTCTCGGTGCCAGAGCGTTTGTTTTGAGCGCGATGGCTAGACCGGGTGGGAAGCACAATGTATCACCAGTTGGCTAAAGGACCGTCATGGGTCAGCCATTGGTAGACTCAGAGTTCATCGAGAGACGAGGGACGCTGTCACTGTGAACCTTGGTCCGAACTGCGATAAAGCCCAATTATCTCACAGTGACTCCATGCCCATGAATAGTACCTGGGACAAAATTTCACTTCTCCACATTAGCCAATGGCAACGAAGTAGTTCCTTGCTGAACAGCAGTCGGCGTCTCTCAGCGGAAAGCCGAGTCGAGTCGAGTCGTTCTCATTTCGCACTTCTGGCGCCTGCATACCGTTGGAAGGGCTGACAAGGAGAAGTGCCACGTATTCATCTGAGCTGGGTCCGTCATTGCCCTTACTCGTGGGCACCGCCATGTGCACTTCACGGTCGCTGAAAATGCTTCGGTCACTAAAACTCAAGTCATCGTTATTCACGTCGAGAAGGTTACTCAAGCACGCATAGTACTGTGGTAATGATATCACTCTAGATCTCACTATCGTGGGCCAGGTCACGGTGCTTCGGGGCAAATTCTCATACCTGCGGTGAGATGTATTTTTCGCATTCGTGGACCTCTACATGTCACGTTCGCCATGGGCTGGGAATTTAATGAAATGTCACCGGCAGACATGTCAACAGTTATGAGTCCTGTCACTTATCTGAAGGGCTCGTTGCATGGTTGGATCCGCCGTTATCAGCAACCCACCACAGGATGGCCTCCTCAGATCTCGCCTCGCTCACGCTGTTCCCCGCCACTACAGCTCAACTGCTCGAGACGCGCAAACGAACTTGGCCTCAGTGGGGAGGTGCGCTCACTGAGGAGCAGTATCTTGAGCGTGATGCACAGATGGATGTTATGGACCACGCTATCGACTCCGGGATGATCACTTGGTGAACCTGATCCGAGTCAAATCCGATGAGCTGAATCTTATGGCGTGACACAGGGTGTTAGCACCAAGGGATAAACCAGACACTCTTGACTTCATGTGCTCTTGTGAAACGTCAGTGCAGTGTAATTGGTTCCTGACTGAGGGATGTCAACTCGACTGATCACAATTGCGAACAGCTACAAACGACAGGGACTAATCCGATACGCAGGATCAAAGGAGCTGCAGGACACCACTTGTTACGGCGTAGCTTGTGTCTTCACCCCTCCGGAAAAGCGAGGGAAAGGATATGCATCACATATGATGCGACTCTTACACTGGGTCACCTCAGGACGGACAGCAGAGTACAACCTACCCGACTTCCCAACAGAATGGGGTGCTCCACCTCCCGAGGTCAAGGCAGCCGGGAACGGGATGTTTTCCATCCTGTATAGTGATGTTGGAGATAATTTCTACAGGCAGGCAGGCCCCGGGCTTGAGGAAGATGGAGGCTGGGAGGCGAGAGGGCCTGTCTCAACTATCTGGGAGATCCCTCAGAATGCAGAAACTCAACAGAAGGACCGGGAGACTGGATGGAAATGGCTGAAATACGGGGATCTCGATGCGCTGTGGGCAAAGGATGTTCAACTCATCAGGAGTACGATGGAGAACGTATTGGACTCGAGCCCGTCTTATCATACCGAACGCCCTACCGCATTTGTGTCGTACCTCCCGGACAGAGGTGTTGGGTCCTTTCACGTCTTTCGCTCTATGTTCGCAGCAGAAAGCGTGGTGTCGATGGACATTTGGGGTGTAAAGAAGAACAGTGGAAACATCGACCCGCCAACTTATGCATCCTGGTCGGTCGATGTGTGCCCACTGCCTCCAACGCTCATCGTCACCCGAATCAGCGCAACTGAAACGGAGTTTCCAGATCTTCTTGGAAAAATCCAAGAGGCCGCCAGGAAGAGTGGCATTGGCAGGATGGAGGTGTGGAATATACCCAAGCATTTACTGAAGGTAGCTGCAGGGACAAGGGGACAGACTTTTGAGAGAAAGGAACACTTGCCCGCCATCAAGTGGTACGGTAAAGGCGCGACTACTGACATAGAATGGGCTTTCAATGAGAAGTAAGTTCAATTTCCTGACTAGGGTTGTGCAATTCGACTAACTTGTTGACAGGTTTTGTTGGTGTTAAAGCGGCTAGTTATCCCCAAGATGTGTAAACAGTGGTGGACCATAAAGCAATATACAAGACATAGCTGGATAGGCACACTGATTGGCGCGTGGCAACATGTTAAAGTGGCATCAGGGTGCAAGGGTTCGGTGCGAAGGTTCATTCCTAACATGACATCAACAACGTATAGCATGTCTTCAGTCAAACGAGATATCCGCGTCATCATCTACCACGAAACTACCGATTGCGTATTCGTCCGGTTCGGAGTTCTCACGTGGCGGTGAGCTTGAAACCATGGGTCGTCGTCGTGAGTGCTCTCTTGCAGAGATAAAGCCACCCCTCCTCGCAGGCTTGCTCGCAAATGTGGGCCCCCCGGGCGCTTGGGACAAGAGGCTATGTCGATAGGCAAGTGCCTGGTCATACGATGGCGAGACTTGCGTATCCGCTATATCCTTCAGAAACTGCCTGTCAGATTCACTCTCCACGTCGTTTTCCGAGTGGGACGAGCCTTCGCTCTCCTCGTCTCCTGAATGAATGGCTTCTCCCTCTAACCATGGATTGTATCGGATAGAGAGAGTCGGTTTATACTTCTTCGGCTGCAGAGGGGGTGTGGACGCTCGGATAATCATTTCGGTGTCCTTGCGCTTGAGCCGATGCAGTGGAGGAGATTGTATGTCTGGAATTTCCGAGGCTTCTGTAGTGATAATGCGCCGCCTACCCGCCGGACGCACCGCGAAAGACGCCTCTGGAATATCATTATCTTCGGATAGCCCAGGTGAGAATTGAGCAGTCCTGTGTGGAAAGACGGAAGGGGGCATGTCGGACGCACGCCATACCGTCGGCTGCAAAGGAGAAACAGGCGTCATGTCGACTACTTTGACGATGCTGTGATATGGATATGCTCCCAAAATGCTATCGTCTTGAACAGAGCGCGACTGAGGAGGGTGGCGTTTCGCTTTTGGGATGACAGGGGAAGAGCTGAGTATCTGAATGTATGGATCTTCATCGTCATCCAGAAGCCAAGCGATGTCTTGGTTGTCACCAGCTGACGCTGGAGGCACAGGGACCGGTAACATGGAGTCTCGGTAAGTTTGAGCTCGTTCTTTTCCCTTGCGCTTGGATGAACTCGCGGAATCAGCGGCAGTTAACGATTGCTGTGGTGATACCGAACGAGAAGGAGATGGGGAGGGTGTCAATTCGATCACTTCGTTGGAAGTCAATTTCGAGGACGAGGACCAGACGCTGGGTGTCGTAGGATTCTTGGACACAAGGAGGTCATCCAAGTTGGCAGACTTAAACTTGGATGTGATCGGCCTTTCATGGGGCCATTTGACGAAAGAACTGGCCGTCCCATCCTCCCGCCAATTATCATTCGCAAGAGAATGATCGGGAGAAGACGACCGATATCGGGATGACGAGTCTCTGTTCTTTCTGGGGGATGGGCACTGAATGGGAGCCTCATCGTGCAAGCTATGGGAAATGTCCTGATCGATCTCCATATCGTCGTCGCCGTCGTCACCCTTGCGAGAGAGCCGATTCGTTGCGAACAACTCGGAAGCCTTCTCTTTTCCCTTCTTGCCAATGGTGGACTTAATGATGGATTTTTTGTCCATCTTCGCTGGGTCCGTCGTTCGTGACTTTCGTAACAAGTTTTTGTTCTTGGAGCTCGACTCTGTCGTATTGGATGCAGAAGCAGCACGCCGTGTAACAAGAAGATTCCCCTCTAGCTCCATATCTGTAGAGTCATCATCAGCGAGGGCTGCGTCAAACTCCCTAGTTTTGGTCTTTTTCTTTTTCGTCTTGACGAGTAGATCCGCCACACTCACGAACCCATGGCTTGCGCCAGGAGGGATATTCCTGCCAATGTCATCGTTCCTCTTCCTCTTCCTCTCCTTCTCAGACGAACCCCCATCTTGCGCTGCGACTGAAGCTTTCTTCCTCCCAGGCTCCTCGCGGACATACTCCTCGATCTCCATCCTCTTCTCTAAAACCTCCGGCCGCAGGTGATCGGGGAGCAGACGAGGAACATCACCGTACAATTCGAGCTGGTCCCCACGAACGATACATTTCTGAAGTTCGCCGTATGTGTCCTGAGCTTTGTCCCAGTTTAACTCTTCGCGGATCTCGGCGAGCAAAACGTGCACATGACCATCGCGTTTGCGGCCTGTACGTCCCACGCGTTGAAGCTGTGGAAAGAGAAAATGAGAAGGGAAATATGAGCATGCATTGTTTGGGGCAGTGACAATGGAAAGGGGAGGAGAAAGTACACATACCATGCGGATGGGGGTCTTTTGCGCGTCATAGCATACGATCATGTCTACTTCTCCGATGTCGAGACCTTCTTCTCCAATAGAAGTCGAAACCAGCACGTTGAACTCTCCGGCTTTGAACTTCTTGATCACCTGCGAGCATAGGACGGATTAGCGTGATGAAAGGAAGCATGCACAGCCATGATAAACCCTGTGTCATACCTCTAGCTGTTCTCTCTGCGCAATACCTTTCTTTCCTTGTTTGTCGACCCCTTGCCCGACGAACCTAGTCGCCTTCAGAAGTGGTGACTCTTGGTTCAAGACCTCCACAATCTCATCGACACACTCCCGATACGTCACAAACACCATGGCCCTCGTGTCACCACCACTTGCTTCTCCTCTTTCGCTGCCCTCGGCCATCCTTTCCCCGAAATGTTGCACTAAAAGGGCCTTGAGCGTCTCCATCTTGGGGTGCATCCCCATTCCGCCAGGTTGAGTCCGACGTGCCTCGAGGTCGGCGAGAAGCTTCTGGAATGTTGGGTCTGACTTGAGTTGGTTCTTCGCTGGTGCTTTCTTCTTCCCGTCTTCAAGCTTGTCCTTGTCGGCGATCAGATCCTGTAAGGAGCCGAGACACATGGTGACGCTGGCTTCCATCTAATTGTATGTATGGACACGGGATACTTCAGCTACACAAGCGCGGAAACTGGATGCAGTGTCATACCAAATATGACATGGCGCGTGCCATGGCCCCTAGCTTAGAGAGGGCTCCTACAGCCCATTTATGTGGGCTGTTTCGCTGAGCTGCGATGCGCTGAATAGTAGCAGTAGCACGGTATGGATGCATCTTGACAACGTCCAACGGCTCGATGACACCTCTAGCTACAAGAGGCTTCAGCACAGACTGCAAAACGGTCAGTACTGTGATTTCTTCCGTCAGTGTAACTTTCGACCGACCTCCATGACGATCTTCAAGAGCTGCTGAAAGTGCACAATGCCCTCGGTCATCTTGATGATGTGCTGCTTCACTTCCTGTGCACGGTATGATATTCAGATAGTTCCTTCGATCGGCTACAAAATCAACCAGCCTTCTTGTGCATATATTCCCGCAAATCGAGGCTTCTTTCGTCTCTAATTTCAATCCTGCTGATATGCAGGGAGTCCACGATTGCTTGGATCGCCTCAGGAGTGCTTCCAGGTGTCGCGGTGAGCGCGAGAACACGAAAATGAGGGTTCTTCGCCATGAGGAAGCGAACAATCTGCGCATATGCATAATCACCTGTCCCTTTGTGCGCTTCATCTGCATGTTGTGATATTGAGCTAAATTATAGGGGATGCAGAGAATATCACAAACCGATGACCATGAGGATGATATCGCGTGCATCACAGTTTTCGGTAGTAAGATCGTTCATAAGTGTCTGAGGCGTCATATAAAAGACACGTTTTTCCTCCCACTACGAGGCATAGATGAGCTATTGAGCACACTCCGCTAAGGTCTAGACGTACCATCCGTGATCTGTACGCTCGAGGGTTGTTACCCGTTAACTCTACCGCATCCCCACCCGGGATGCCACATGTCCGGTGGCAGGCATCAATTTGTTGTGCGACGAGGGGCTTGGAAGGTGCCACAAACACAACCTTCCCTTCGGGGAACCAGCGGTAGACTGGCCACAAGGCAGGTGAATTCAATGCGAGGGCTGGCATGTGAACTAGCTTACAATTGAGCATCACAACGCCGGCGATGAAAGTCTTTCCTAGACCTGTCGGTAGTGCTACTAGTGTATTCTCGAACAAACAACGCCTGACAATATTGAATTGGTAGTCGCGTTTGGGTTGGTTGAGGGGATAGATCCAATGTTTCGCCTCGAGCATGTCGGTCTTGAGCTTCATGGGCTGCGGCTAGGAAAAGAATAAATATGTGACCTTAAGGTCCACGAACGAGACTCACCGGGCTTGAGGACGCGTAAAAATTGCGGATTAAATGTCAGTTTCAGCGACGTGGTGGATGTAAATTACACACCCGACTGCAATGGAGTTAGTCTGGGAGCTTGGGAGGGGAGGTACCATACTACGTACCTGAGATAAACGGAGCAGGGAACTGCTCAAATTCGACTTCCCCCTCCTCCTGGCCCTCACCATCATTATCCTGGCCCTTTGCTTTTGGTTTCTTCCAACCAGACTTTGCAAAACCAGTATGGTCCCATTGCTTGGTTTTAGGAGCCTGGTGACCGAACGGGTTGCGAGGGTTCGATTTGGTCCTCTGCATCGGACCACGGGATACTGGGCCAGCCTTTCTGGTAGAGGCAGCTGGTTCGCCAAAGAGGGTGGTCTGCACCGAATTCTTGGACGAGGAGCAGCCCAGATTGGTGGAGCCAGTGACAAAACCTGCTTTTCCCTTGTAGGCCGCATCAATGAAGGAATCGAGACGTTGCAGTTCGGCTTCGTCGATGTCCAGCGTGAGGTCAACAAATGAATCATCTGCTTCAAGTTGTTTCGGTTGGACTGGTTTGGCCGGGGGCTGGGGCTGTTTGGGTTGTGGACGATGTGCAGCTTCGATGATATCGAGCTGGTTCAAGATACCAGAGTCGATATCATCGTCGAAGTAATCGTCCGAGTTCATCATGGCGGGCGATGTCGGAAGAAACAGTGAATGGCACTTGAACAAGGACTGAAATCCGAGTCGACGCGGTATCATGCCACCATGATAATTATTATATTACGCGCCCCGATCACGTGTTCAGTTGCACTTGTGTAAGGCAACAACTTGGTCAGGGTACTCAAAGGGTACCACAAAGTTTGTCTCGTCTAACACGCCTCACGTACAGAATCTTCCAACTTTCTATTCGTTGACATGTCTGCACAGACGATAGCTCGATGGAATGCCATTCCAATGACTCGACCAGAACCAAGCGAAGAAGATCAACTGAGCTCATTCATGCATATCAAGGTACTCTGCCATATTCTTTGGCGCCCTTGAAAGCACGCCGTACTGCCCTCTTCCCTCCCTTCCTTCCTCCAGCGATCAAGATCAGACCAAGGTGACAATGACGGGGACAGTGGGGATGACAACGTCTCAATCGTCTCCCGTACACCTTCCCCACCGCCCACGGACGCCATGGACATCGATAAGTATGACGAATACATCCGAAATGCTCCAAGAGAAGTCATCACCGTAGAAACGAAGATCAAGAGCACCAACAAGGGATTTGCCATGCTCGCAAAGCTCGGTTGGTCAGAGGGACAGCCACTGGGACAGTCAGGAGACGGTAAACACAGCTCTTCTTTGCTGGCCAAACGAATGACAGACGCAAAATACCTACAGGACGAGTTGATCCTATTCCCTTTCAGGTCAAAAATGATCTAACTGGCCTCGGAAAAACCACTCAAGATTTCCGCATGATTGAGACTACTGTGTCACAGAGACGGGAACTGGACTCTGAGCGTCAACGCAAGGAAACCGAAGATCAACGCAAAGCCAGAGAAGTATAATGTCGTCCTTCTCTATTTAAGAGTTCATCTTTGACACACCTTCCTTCTGCAGGACGTTGTAGCTAAACGTGCAGCGGTGAAGTCCGAAATCACCGACACCCTTAGACCGTTCTACTGTACTCTCTGTGAGAAGCAGTTCCAAAACGTGGCCCGATATGATGAGCACACCAACTCTTATGCGCACCACCACAAGGCACGTCTCAAGGATATGCAAGCCAACGCCCGTTTAGTCAACCAGGACGAGCTGGAGAAGCGCAAAGAAAAGGAGCGCAAAAGGGAGGAAAAGGAGCTAAGGAAACTCGCCAAGGCACAGGGCATCAAGATGGCGAAACCTCCTGCTGCTGTCGTCCCTGTATCTGGAAATGGCACAGGGACCACAAATGAAATGAAGCCAAGTGAATTCAAGAAAGCAGGCTGGGCATCAGTCTCCACAGCCCCTGAACCTCCTGAAATCAGGCGCTCTGGCTGGGCAACGATCAGTTCGACCGTGTCTTCCTCCGCTCAGCCTCCCCCGCCCCCTGCACCTCCTCGCGATCCTAGTCCGCCTCCCCCGCTTCTCTCACGATCGCTCCCAGTGTCCAGTGCTCCAATGTTCCGAACAGCAGGATGGACCTCCTTAGACATCAGCAGTACCCAGATTGTCCCTCCCTCACTGCCCCCTCCCTTCGCACTAACCGCACCACCCCCTTATCTGCCAACAGACGTACCTCTTCCACCGTCCCCGCCTAACACTCACGAAGGTGGTGTCTGGACTCCCGTTCCTCCTCCGTCAAACGCCCTATCCCCTTTTCCTCTATCTGGACCCACAAGACAGGGTTGGAGCTCTCCGCCCACCCTGCAGTCGTTCTCACAGCCTCCTCCACCGATGTCCTTACGTGCGCCAGTTCCGCCACCTATTGCACCAGCTAAATCCGGTTGGCAGCAGTGGAAGCAAGGAAACGGCTCGAAACGCAAATGATCTTGTTCCGCTATCCTTTATCTACGTGCTTACGTACCTCGTGAATACAGCTTGTATACATCGTTTTGTTATCGGTACTATGAATCCAAGACCGTTTGAGAGTTCGCGCTCGCCGTCTCAAGCACTTGAACAACGCCTCAGCAGTCGCACTCATCAAGAAGAACGACTGTCTACCAATCGGTCTGCCACTAGTGGAGACTTGAATTATTCAACACCACAACATACACTTAGCTCTATAGATCTAGAATGAAACACATTTTGTTGACTAGAATTAACTAACTACATTGCTGTTCTTTAATTTTGGTGACTGTATGTATGTACGCGTTTGCCAAGGATCAGAGTAAAGATAAGGAAAAGAAGGGTGTAATGAGCAGTAGGTTTGAAAAAAAAAGTTATAAAGATGATCAAGAGAAAGAACACCTCGCAATGAGAGTGGGGAGCTCAATAACCACACCTCAATACTAGAAGCCCTCGTCACCAATCACACGAGGAGAAACATGTCCCAACAAACCAAACAGCTGGCAAGTTACTCGGACTCGCTCCCTGAACTATCGTCGGAACTAGAGTCTGAAGAGTGCTCGCTGTCGTCGTGTCGGGCGATTGGAGCAGGAGGGGCAGCAGCGGTGCCCGTGGGAGGATTGTCAAATAACCTCATACGCTCCTCCAGCTGCCGGATCTTCTCTGCTTCGGCGTTCTCGTCCATGCTCTTGCGCTTGAGCCCCCCAGTACCAGTACCCTTCCCTGTTGCACGACTGCGCTTCTGGGCAGGCTGCCGCAAGGGACGTAGCACGAAATTGTACAGCTTTGTGAGCACATGCACAGGTAGGAGGTCGATCTCAAGCTCAATTTCCTCGGTGCTCTATAAATATGATGGTCAGGCACAGAGTATCGACGATAAGGTTGAATCAACTCACATCACGAATCTCCGGGACGCCCTCATGGATGATCTGAATAACCTTTTCCAACTTTTGCCCATCAAGTTTCGTTATCGCCTCGCTCAGGTCCTTCTTCTGGTCAAAGGATAGCGTGTCGTCCTCAGGAATATGCTTCTTCGCCTTTCGCTTGATTGCCCCATTTCCGGCACTGGTAGCTTTCGTGGCGCGCGAGGTGGAGGCTTTGGATGTCGAAGCAACAGCAGGCTTTGGTTCCTTCTTTTTCTTTTTCTTTTCCTTTGCAGGCTGATTCTTCAGCGCGAGCAAATTACCTCGCATCGACTCAATCTGGGCCTCCATTGACGCAATCCTACCTGTATACAACGATACATTAGCACAAGCGTATTGCCTTGCGCGGCGAGGACACCCACGGTTGCGTTCCTCCTCTGACTCGTCCTCCTGTTCCTCATTTTCCTCCTCCTCGCTCGCCTCCCGTGGTTGTGGTAGGCTCTTCCACTTTTCATCGAAGAGCCGCTGCAACTCAATACCTGCTTGGTTTACAGGCGTACCGGCAGGGTTGAAGGTAAAGCAATTTCGGATCATGAGCTTGAAGTCATCAAAGAACTTGGAAGCGTTAGAGTACTCGTGATTCTCCAGTTTCCTTCGCATAGTGGACAAATCCATTGGCTTCTTGATGATCTTGAAATATGTCGGGATATCCAACTTCACGGGATCTGAACCCCGCCGCAGAGCTCCATTAGCAAACCTGATAGGTAAACTAGATGGCACTCACCAACTGGCTCATAGAAGGGATGCGCGATAGTCCAGTGTTGTTTGCGGTACAACTCCGTCAAGATCTTACCACAAAACTTGAGCTGCTCTGCGGTACTATCATCCTTGATCGTCTTCACCTTGCGCAACTTCTTCGGCGCATCGGCATATGGCAGGTCCTTTGGAGGGGGGGGGTGTATCTCTCTCTTTGGACGTGCAGTTGCCGCTTGCTCAGCCTCATTGCGACGAATTACAGGGACAGAAGTGGAAGCACGTCGGGCAGGAGCAGCTGGGGTTGGGGCTGGGGCTGGGGCTGGGGCTGGGGCTGGGACTGGAACTGGAGCTGGGACTGGAGCTGGGACTGGGACTGGGATAGCCTTTTTCGCAGGCACTGGCGGAGGTAGTGGGGGCGGCGTCGCAACCTTTGTGACAGGAGGTTTGACCTACAAAGCCATCAATATCTGTTCCGCCCAAACTACGGATACTCACATACCACTTGCGGTGGTGGTAGATTCTTTATTTGCTTGTCGAAGACAGATTCGACGTGCTTTCCCGCTTTAGATATGACGTGGTCCGGCCCATTGAAAGTGGCGCAATTGGTGAACACAAGACGAACGTCAACTATGAATTCACCTGCGTTGTTGTAGCGAGGGTTGTTGGAGTTCGGATCAGGTTTTTGAGGGTTCGAAGACATGAGCTTGCGCTCGATCGTGCCGAGGTCCATCGGGTTCTTGATAATACTGGGATAATGAGGAATGTTCAGGGCAGTAGGGTCAACAGGATGAAGGAATGCGGCAGCATCTTTCATCTTCTTCAACGACCGGATAGTCGACAGGCAAAAGCGGTGCTGTTGTATACTAAATGTGACTGTACCAGGTTGGGAGGGAGTAGGTGGAGCAGGCGTAGGGCTGGAGACGACCGTGTCCCCATTCGTCTGAATGGATGAAGCCGTAACAGGAGGAGGCGAGGCAGTCTTCGGAAAGAGTCAACATGAGAGCAAGAGCGATAAGTGGTACGTCAGTGGCTGAGTAGGTGAACAGAGAAAACTTGGGCTCACATTGGCAATCGAAGCCAGATCAGCATCCGAGAACTTGCGAGCGCGTTTCGCTGGGGGTGGTTTTGTGTCATCATCATCTACATCATCGCTCGCACGTTGATTTGGGGAGGCGGCGTTGCTAGGAGAACGACAGGACACTAGTGAGTCGTGGAGTGCGGCACGCTTGGTGTCAAAAGTTTCTGTACGACCATTGACGTGTGTCGCTTGTTCCATGGTTACATCGCCGTCAGCGTCTGTGTGATGAGCGCCGTTGACACCACTCGTCGTCCCGTTAGAAGCACCGTTGGTGGTTGTAGCTTCTGGTGAAGTGGCGTTCGAAACAAGCATCTCCTCCACAACAGCCTCTGGTGTCTCCGCCATCTTTACATCCTCCGGAAGCTCTGCCTGTGCTGGTGGTGATGTTCCAGGAGGTGGATGGATCGGGACAGGAGCTGCTCAGATAAGAGCACAGTCGGACAAAGAAGCATTTTGCTACGAACCTGAATCTAGAAGAGTGGATATCTCTGCGCAAATGGACATTGCACGGTGGTCAAAATCTGATATTAGTGACTTTGTGTGGTCGCTCCTGACATTGCCGTCTGGTTCTGAGTTCATGTTGGGCTGGTCAATATTTGAATCTTTTTTGTGTATGGGGTTAGCTATGATAGTAAATTAATAATAAATTATCTATCACGTGTACCATTGTCGTCGGTGGTGGCGTCGAGCGTCGTTGGTTTGTCATCATTTCCGGCGGGCGCGTTGTGTTGAGCAGTGTCGGTCGCGTTCATGGGTGGCGCGTGACAATGTTTGTCACACAGCGTGACGTTTTCAGAGGGAAGGGGGATTTTGGATTTGGGGATCGGAAGCCACCCATTGGGTCTTTATAGGCGACCGGAATTAAGGTTCGATCTCAAACCAGCGCAGGGACCACTAATATACTTACTCACACTTCATCACTCACACAGGCAGTCCTCTGCAAGTAGAACAAACACAGTATAGAACCATGTATTCGACTTTCTGAGTACTAGTTCTCCTCTTCTTCGTCCTCTGAAACGTTCGCAAACACAGGCTTGGGCTGGTTTTGTCGCCACGCTGGAGAAAGAAAAAAAACAAGGTTCAAGACCTCCACGTCAGCCGGCCGATCGGGGTAAACATAGCAATACAGTATTTGAATCTCCGCCGCGGTAACCTTAGACACCACTCCGCAGCGGGAGACTGGAAATACATGCAGTCAAGTCGTGCACACTCACCTGCAGTCCATTGTGGGTCGGCCTCTGCCATCTCCGCATACTTGAGCAATGCTTCCCGTGGCTGTAGTGAAAGACCGTTTCAAAAGAAAGATAACAAGCGCGCGTTAGCCCCTTTGCCGATCAACATAACAGACGCATCACGTGATTTGACGCGATGCCAAATGAGAAAAATGGTAGAAAGAAGCGCCTGGGATAAAGAGCAGCGCCCCCAGCCAAAAAAAAAAAAAGTGAAAACTCACGTCTTCGTCGCGCGTCGTGTCCCGTACCAAGTTCTGAACGACATGCTGTGTTGCACTTGCACCGACGCGTCCTCCTTTTCCCGGTCCGGTAACTGGTAACTCAGGCCGTCGGCTCTTCCGTGGATCCATCCTGTCTTTTTCCCTCTTCCGCTTTGTTCCCTTCACAATGCCATCTCCATCCTTGAACATTGGCAAAGCATGCGGCGTTAAGATAGTTGGTGCCGCGAGTGCATCCGACATGTCCTCCACAGTTGGCCGCTTTGGTGCCCCCTTCGCTAGCAGTAGCTTCGCGCCGTTAATCGAAGTTTCAGGCGAATAGATGACTGATATTGTCCCGTTGGAGAGGCCTGTCACGATCTGATTGATCTTAGAGTGCCAGAGCACCTTGACTGGAGTTGTCTCCATGTCCAGCTCTTTAGCAACACTGAGATCCGCTCGGTTGAGGAACCTAAGTTTCCCCCCTCCACCTTTCGAAATAGCACCGACGCCCGTGAGGATGTATTTCTCGTCAGGACTGAACACCCCATTAGTTCCCGGGTAAAGCGTCGTAACCCCGGAATGCGTCGCCAAAGGTCTTTTAAAGGAACGAAGATCCCAAACTGTAAGGCCGCTTTTCAGAAAGAGACCAAGTTTGCTTCACGGAACCTTACATACGCTTAACGGTGTCATCTCCTCCCCGAGTGAGGACCGTTCGGCCGTCCACAGAGAAGGTGATGGAACCGGTGGCCGTCTCCTTTGTGTGAGCGCCCTCGACAGTCATGTTCGGCCTGACAAAATTAGATGATGCCTGCCACATATGCAGGGCGCCGTCGAGGCAAGCTACGGAAGCAGTGCGTTGGAAAGCACGACAGACGCGTGATGTTGTGAAACATACCTCCGCTGATCAGATTTCCATCCGGAGAGTAGGCACATGCCGTGACCTTCGTCCTGGCACCACGCTCTTTGGACTTGATGGCGATGACTGTCTTCTGCTTGCGCTTGTTCTCGACGTCCCACAGTCTGTAAATGTTGATGAATACCCCGAGGCGCAGATAAAAACGCATACATGCCTGATTGTTGAGTCCGCAGAACTTGTGATGAAATATTGTTGATCTCGTGGATGCCACACACATCCTGTCAGCTCCCCAACGTGACCGCTGTGGGGCAGGCGTCAAAGCTATATCAGACCTTCGCTGATAGCGGTACGTACGCTGTGTGCTTCATGTCCCTGATGTACATGTCGCCCTTGATGAACGTCGCCCTGTGGCTATTCAGGCCATTCCGTTCTCGTAAGGGTACTAGTGGACGTACTTTTCTTCTCCGTCGCGATCGTAGAGTTTGGCCTGAAGAGTTCCTGAGATAACAAGGAACTGTTGCCCGTCGTTGGAGAATTTTAGGTCATTCACCTACGAAGGAATTAGATCAGTACCTAGTCGGAAAGCAAACACACGCACATAATAGCTGCCTGCTGGCTCCCAGGTCTTGAAGGACCTTGGGTGCGTAGTCATCCCACCAAAATCCCAAAGCTTGCAATCGTAGTCGTGTGACCCACTGAGCACACGTGCACCACTCGGGTCGAGAGCGAGAGCAGAAATGACTTTGGTGTGCTCTTTGAGCGTCGCCTCATGAGTGACAGGAAACTCAGGTGAGGTGGAAAGTGAGGGAGAATTAGGGTCGTACTCGGGCTCATCGTCTTCTGCATCTGCACCATCATCTGATGCATCGTCTGCTGGCCCCTTTGAAGCTTTAGAAGGCTTTTCGAATGATGATGGCGGCGCTGGCTCATCAGAGTCGGTATCGAATTCGTGAGCTTGCGGAGGGCCATTGGTGATCCTGCTTGGTCCTGGTTCAGGTTTCACTTCCGGGAGAGCCTGTTTCACCTGAAGGTAGCACACGGACGTTCAACACGAGGCTCGAATGTGAGAGTCGTGTAGCTACTTACTGTAATAACCTCCCTTTTCGCCTTGTCGAAACGAGATGGATCAAGCTCTCGTCTCTTGACAGTTTTTCCAAAGCCAGATATCCCCATGGCCGCGAAAACATCCATGTCCGCCATTGCGTGCTCGCTTGTTGTGCAAGGCGATGTGGAATGTTGTGCAGGGTGAAGACGTGATATTAGTTGGACGTTATTCCTATAATATCTGCTACTGTTGTGTGAGCGTGGGGGTGGCAAAGGTCCTGGGCAAACTATTACCACCCCAGTAATTACCGTTCTACCGCTAGTGGCCGTGGTCAAGTTCGAAGCCCTTTGTTCACCACGTCCAACGATAAGGAGATGTTGAAGCGACAGCGTCCAGCAACCCCACCCCCGTCGTCACTTGATGACTCCCCCCCTTGTTTCCCTGACAGATCCATCAGACCACTTCCACAACGCAATGTAGACCCAACTCTATGCAATGAGCCCCGTTCCAAACGGCAGCGCGTACAACCGCCTGTACTGGATGGCGCCCTCAGGGGATGGCTTGCGTCAAACCCAACCGGCCCCTATGTAGACGAAAGTGACGGCGAGGAGGACTGGGTCGAAGATGGAGAGGGGCAGCAATCAGGTGGACTTTCGTCTCTCCCACTGGCGGTCACAGACCAGTACAAGCATGCGAACAGCCTCCTCCATGAGCTGCATACTCTTCACCAGCACAGGTTTCTGTTCGCTGAGTCCGCTCGAGATGAACGCTTGAACCAATACTGGCCCCTTGAAATACCACCATCCACTATCTACGCACAACATCCCCACCTGCACGCCCATCCTCTTGGACAAGGGCATGGTACCGGGAATTTGTCTTCTCTTTCACAATCTACGGATGGGAAGATTTCGTCACCAGAATTATCACATCGCCCTATGCCCTCGTTCTCTTCCCAATCTACTCATATAACATCGGCAGAGGGAGAGTACGTCACCCAGCCCTCGCAAAACCAAGTGGACGTCCATGAGGTGCAATCTGTACGGGAACGGTACGAAGATGCTAATAGGTACGATTTATCCCTTCGTGAATATAATCTTAGTGGGCATGTTGAAACACTGCTTTCAGATTCCTGGGTTCGCTATTTCTTTCACGCAGGCGTGAGCTTGCGGGGGCTGTCTCCTCGGCAGCCGATGGCCTTCCAAGCAGTTATTATCGTTGATTCGTGTATCTTTCGCTATCCATTTGCAATTATGAGCTACCTTGGTACACACTCCTATTATTCAAGCCATGCACGATGTCCCGGTGCCATTCCCTGTCTGCTTTACATTTCTCATGCCCGAGCATCTGCTTCGTATGCATACTGCCACATTGTATCGTATTCACACCATCTTTATCATTCAAACGCTGAGTTGGATTTGTACATCCACTTTATGTTTTATTTGTGTTTTATGATGAGATAGTGCAACCATATGCTACTGGACCGCTTCCGAAACACGTTCCAGCCCCAATTTCACGTCGCGTCCCAACATATGGCTAAGCTCTCGCTCCATTAACACACCAATCCCTTCTCCGTCCCGAGAATACCGCCAGTCATCGGTAGCTGGTACGTAGTCATATCGCTTAGGTCCGCTGATCATTCATTGAATAGACAAGGCGCGTTTAACCCAATGAGTTCACACCATGTTGAAGTGTAATTTCAATTGACCGGTTTATATGCGAAGCAGTCATACCGTCGAGTGATGCGAGGTAGCCGAGGTAGATAAACCACGAAGTGGGTCCGGAAGCATAACAAAAATGATGAGCGAGGTAGTTCCTGATTGTCGAAGCATGAAAGATATTCAACGGACCTGATAGGGGATGAAAGCCAGATTTGCTTATTTGGAGGCTGCTTGTTGATCACGTATGTCCCATTCGAACCAAGGTTGAGTGTCAGCACCCCACTCTGACGGTTTTTGTTAACCAAGTGTGCAACCCTCCCCCTTCCCTTTGCTACGACTACACGGCTGGGACGGTCGTTGTGTAGACTTACATGATAATCCACCTCAAATTCGTCACTTCCTACTCTATCTAGCTGTTCTTCAAGCCGCTCAAGTAGAGTGCTCATGGTCGCATCAGAAAGGGCATGGTATCGGTCCATTGGGAGGTCACTAGAACAGTCCATTGCACATGCCTCCAGTCAGTGCGCAGCCTGAGTCTTAAAATAAAGAGGCGGCACAACCTGGTGCTGATATGTGCTGCGGGGGTGCTTAATGCACGTCTGCACATGTAAAGTTGCGGCCTTTGGGCGCATTGTATGGCGGGACAGGCATGGCAGGCGAGTGACGGCGCTCTCCCCGTCGTTGTTGACGGTAGCAACGCGCTCTCTGCACATGCCAGTATGCGTTTAGATACATGCCTGGGAACAACCCGAGAAAACATTGGTGATAGTAGACAGCAAAAGGGCAAAATTCCTAAGTCAGCGATCGAGCGGCTGTGACGGAAAGGTAAACCAGGGAACACGGATGGCCAAATATATCGCAATTTAGGTCACGGGTGCCAGTGACTAGTGACTCGAGGTCGACAGTATGGCAAGAAAAAATGACAAAGATAAAAGCTAAAACGCAAATTGTGCTCATACACTCTGTTACCAGCCAGGCGATGAAAATTATCATCCAGGATTACTAGGTACCCCTAAGAGTGTCCGAGTACAAAAAGTTCAAGCAGATGGTCCCTTGGCACCTCCTTCCCGAGACACCCAGTCCAGCCAAGATCCCTCATAGTTGACGACACTTGCGCAAGGTGTTAGTCCCCGGAAAATACATAGCAATGACAGAAGACCCACTTCTCGTATCCATTTCTTCTGGCAATGTCACATGCGGAGGCACTTCTCTGACCACTTCTGCAGTAGAACACAATCTCTTGGGTCTTCTTTGGCTTCTCAAAGCCATGCTGAGCACGGAACGTCTGAGGATTTAGGTGCAACGAATTGACAAGTACCGAGAGCGGGAGGTTGACAGAAGAGGGAATGGATCCCTGCATCACCTCGTTAGGTTCCCGGACGTCAATGAGGTAGGCATCCTGTGCAGAAGATGTTAACCAGAGATGTTCAACACGACCAGACAAGCTGAGGACACACATCACCAGGACTTGAAGTCCTGGGCTTGACCTGCTCATAGGTAAGAACAGGGCCCTTCCAATTCTCCTGCAACTTGTCATTGAGTTTACGGGCGGCTTTCAGAGCCTCGGGGTCGTTGGCTTTGGAAGACTCGTATCGTGCAAAGACCTGAAATGACGGTCTCGCTACCTGGGTAGAGACCAGAGGGGGTCGGACAGCAGGGCGAGAAGCCTTCACCAGCGCTGCTCGTAGCATCCTGAATGCTTGGTGGGATGAGGAGAGTACTTGACTGTGCCTGCACGTTCATCTTGAAGATACAGTCACGTGGGATCTCGAAGTCACGAGTGGTGCCAAAGCTTACCGAGCATTTTGCTATTGGTTGCGCAGAAATGCCGCGTCTCTCTAAAGACTCTCACCTCTCCCCCTCAATTATGCCTCACTCTCTGACCATATCCATCACTTTCTTTGCCTCAACATCATTGCTTGATACCGTCGACTAGCCAAAATGACTTACGACCACTACTGGAACTGGTCCTCTAGTCTTAATACCATTCTTATCTGCGTCGTGGTTGGGAAGCACAAGCAGTGGTTTTGCCATTTGGTGACACCTCGCAAGACAAGTGGGAGCGTAGTTCTCAGCAAGCTTGTCTTGCGCTGTGCCATCATTTGTGTCGCCACATTTGTCTCCCGTGTAAACTCGGAGTTGGCCTCTTTTCGTCACCATCTCGCCATTATCCACTCAACGGCGCATTGATTTGCCATCGCCTTCCAAGCATCGCATAGCGCCGAATCAAATGCATTCACATCGTCCTCTGTCTTCCATGTCTCTCATGTGAGGCATTTCGGCGCCATCGTCCCACCGTCACCTGACCTTGATTTAATCGATGCATTCCCAGCCACATCGCCGACAGTGCCAACAGACGAACCAGTTGACATCAGTTCGCTCTGTTCCCCGAGTCTGTTGGCGTGGCAATTGTTCTCATGCCGGTGAGAATTGGCTTACATCGATATCGACTGGAAATGGACGGTTCCGCTGTTCTGGATCACGCTAGTGACACATTAATTGACGGCCACTAGGTGTGTTTCAGCTTGGGGCTGATCTTCTCTTCACCCGTCCCCGGAGGTTCATCCAGCGCGACTCATTGCGCTTCAGGTTATGTTCTCTCGTTGACAATGTCTTGAGATCAAGCTTAGATACACCAGTAGTTCCAACTGTTTCCGCTAACATTTATTTTTGGCTTTAATTTAAGTCCGAATTGGGACAATCTTGGCAACCGCCAACGGCCTAATTTCTGCCCCACTTTCACCTTCACCTCGCAATCCAATCTCTAACGTTTTCTTCCCCACAATAATTTCTGCCTACGCAATAAGTATGAGCTCAGGCCTTGACAGCTCAAATGGGACCATGGAGGACATGATGATCCCATGGTTACATATCGGTGGTGGTGATTTTCTCCTCTTCAAGACCTGGCAACCTTCATCCCACGGGGCGATCGCTGGTTCTTGCATAGGGTTGTTGGTATTTTGTGTACTGGAACGCTTCCTTGCAGCCTATCGGCGCACTCAGGAGCTGCGCTGGAGGGCTAGGTCTGCACGATTGCTAGCAGTTGAATATTATGAGTACTGACGATAGCGCTGCAGAGCACTTGGCTTGGTCTTGAAGCACCATTCCGCTAGCAGGCTACAGTCGTCCAACGGCGCAGAAGCCGACAAAGTGAAGTCTCAAGACCCTGGGGACGTGATCTCCATCGCCGAAGAAGCCCTACAGACGAACGAATCTAGTGGAACTGTCGCCCCTGTGCGCATGAGCCCCAGGCTCATTCCCCCATTCATTCCCTCTCATGATATCCCTCGTGGGATAATCCAAGCGATTCAAACCACATTTTCGTATGCCCTGATGCTGGCTGTCATGTGAGTTGCACATGAACAAAATTCTGCCTGCCGGAATTCTCATCTAAAGCACCGCAATAGGACTTTCAACGGTGCATATATCATTTCTGTCATATTAGGACTCGGCATTGGAGAGATGTTGTTCGGACGCATAGGTCGTGTGTAGGGGGATTGACACAATGATGAGCCCTGGATTATCAAACAAAAACAAGGAACGTTGCATGCCTCATCTTTTGGCACTTGATGCGTGATCACTTTGGTACATCGTTCCTGGTTAGTAGTATGAGGATTGCCGATTTCGTGGTAGTCTGGGACAGTAATCTATGTGTATCTGTCCTCTCTCTTTCTTACAAATAATACGAATTCCAGCTGATTTGTATGATATAGTTATAGGCACTCAGATGGCCACATGTCTTTCAGTTCGACCAAACAAGACCATCGCTATGTGAAAAACTTTTTTTCCCAGTAGTAGGCTGGAGGTTTAAAGATTGTCTTCACCTCACGAAATTTGGGCGCACATTTATCTTTCTAAGAGAACAAATAGTTACATCCGACAGTATGCGCTTCACTACCATCACCTTCGTTGCTGTATTTGCTACAGTTGCAAACGCACACTTCCAACTTCAGTATCCTTCGCCAAGGGGTGTGTTTGTTGAAGACCAAGAACCAACGTTCTGCGGTCAGTAGCAGGTCTCGATACTGATCTATACCTTCTTGATTATGATCACCACAGACGGATATACCGATGCGGTGGCCAACCGCACAGTCTTCCCCCTCAGCAATGGGGTGATCAACCTCAACAGCGAGCATCCTACTTGGACCGGTAAATTTCGTCTGATCCCGGAGTGATCAAATGAGTTGACCTGCGCATCCTACCACGTAGTTGGGGTCATCGTGTCCACGAAGGCAGACCCTACATCCTTTGCTGACTTCAACTCCTCTTCGGGTTACCAATTAGCCGTCCCATACTTTCAGCAGAACGGTGAAGGGAAATACTGCTTCCCGATAGACCTCGCTCAGTCCAATGTCTCCGGAATTCAAGATGGCGCAAATGTCACTATTCAAATCATCTTCGACGGTGGTGACGGCGAGCTTTATCAGGTTTGTTGACCATTCTTTGATCGTTTCGCAATCACTGATCTAATGAATGAATGAATGAATGATGAATTAACAGTGTGCGGACTTGACCCTATTTGCTAATGCGACGGTGCCAACTAATGCGACCTCTACCTGCACCAATACCACGTCTACATCCCCCACTGCTACGGGTACGAGTGGTGCCAGAAAGGATATGGTGACAGCGTCCGGTCTTGTCACAGCAGTTCTGGCTGGCCTGGCACTTTTTCTTTGAGCGGTGCATTCACAATGGATAGTGCTTGGAACAATGATTTATTCACACACTTTGACTCTTGTAAAATGGCCAGACAGAGATTGCCATGACTTCGGGGCATAGGGATTGTAATGCATTTCTCAGCCCAGAAGACGTACGCTCACGTGGAATATCATGGTTCTGTGAGTCCGCGACTGCGTAGGTTACAAAATTGCATCCACGATGAATCCTTGCGGCGTTTCAAACACAGGTAGGAACGCAAATGCATACAGAACCGCATGGTGGCCTCCAATACGAGAGTTCGCGGCTGTTCACCTGGCCAATCAAATTAACTCGGGTCATTCACAGGCGACTTTCGGAGCTGAGATTAATTCCCAGAAGGGTGGAAATGGACTGTCTAATAGACAGGTAGCATCACACCGTACCATCGAGCATGGTGTAGACCGTGATACCTTTAGCAGGATGGACCTGGTCCGGAGAAGTAATGGACACATCTAAAAACGACAGGGCCACCTGCAGTGATGGGTGCGATTGTTGCACCATCTTTTAAAATGCCGTAATCCTTGAAGCGAACGGTTATGGAATGTCAATAAGAAGTATTTTACATTTACTTGCATCATCCTCGTGCATTTTAATCTCAGCGATGCTAGATAACGAGGAAGGCGCGACTCCCGCCTGGAGGGGTCAGTTCGGCTGACCTCGAAGCGATTTCCCAATGATGACAGGGATGTGGTACGTGTAACAGGGTCAGGTAAAAAGGAGTGGGCACCCGCAGTAAAGCTTTCCATTGCCAACAGTAAGCTGCGATTGGTCGGTACTGTATAATCACGAACATATCCGAGAGCGATGGCGAGCTCGGACCTGAGCGAGCTACATCATAGGGTAAAAACACACACCTGAAGGCGTCATTCTAGCGATTGCCACCTGGACAAATATTAATTTGAGAGCGGATGACCTTACTGGAACCCGCTGGCGTCCAACTGACGACGCCGCGTCTGCGATCGCTGCAAGAGCTTGCGATCCTAACAAGACCAAACTGTGTCGGTCCCTAAGACTTTCCTTGTATGGTAAGGGGGGACCGTAACCCGCTTTGGAACGTGTTGACTACCATTGCTGCGCTTAGCTGTGAAGCCTACGCCTGAACTTTTTGACGTGCACCGCACTCAGATATCCCTGGTACGATATCAAGGACTGATCACTTCTCGGGTTCCTCCGATCATATCACAGAACTACTTGTTGTGCGACGCTGTTGGAGTCAGCTGAAAGATATCATTCCGAGGGCCATCTTCTGTCCTTGCCTACTAATGGACGGCTTAAATCCAGATGCTCTGTCAGAGCGGCCAGTTGCGGACCACGTAGGGGTAAGATACCATCACCAGCCATTACTATTTCACATCCTAGATCATCTTCGGCGTCTACCCCTTAATGCGTGTACTAGGTTTCATCAGCTTCTGTGATTCTTGTTCACAGGGCTCAGTCAAAATCGCTCAGGCATGGTATTTACCCTTGCGAATTTCAAATCGCAGATGTTTATGTCCATGGAGCTCCGACCGGAAACTCTCGAAACCCAGTGTACAATGTCCAGCAGGTGATGCATAATCACCACTAACCCGATGCTTGCTGACCAGGGACGGGCCACATGAATACAGGATGTCTCAGGGCCGACTTGTATGACGGTCTCAGGTCTCACTGCATTGATGCTATGAGACACTCATAACCTGATTGATCAAGACCACCGCTCATCACAAACGAATGTGTGTTAGTACCATTTCTCCATCTTATCTCCTTTTGACCGTCATCTTGATTATGCTCGGAAGGAGACATTGAGCGCGCCAAGATGCGCTGCTCACGCAATTGACTGCGTCAGCCTGTTACTTACATAGCTTCCTGAGTGAGGAGTGGCAGTGCATATCAGACTCCTGTTTTATAGATTCGAAGCGAACAGCACGCTTGTCATGACACGTTTTGGCAACCAGCAGCAGAGAAACACTTCCGCTCACGGATTGTGCTGTCTGGCTCATCCGACGCCTCTATGAAGTGGTTCCGTCGAAACAATGAACCTGCTTGGGAAGTCGTGGGATGCGAGATTGTAGAACCCGTGTTCATGTTTGATGGGGGGGACGGTAGTCACCTTACAATCTTGAAGCTTATCTCTCTGCTAACCACTTTTACAACAGAACTCGATATCGTGTGTATTCGAGGTGCGAGCATGTGTGGAAAGTACATCTTCGACTTCAAGAACCACGCTCCGAACGGCGCTCAGTGTATTAGTGCGGTGCTATTCGCACGGCAGCAGCTATTGCAGCAGATCACAACGAAGAATTACAATATCATGCTGCTAGAGGGGTCAGTTTTCCCTTTCTGCCTCTCCCGGCACTTTACATCATGTCATGGAACGTGACTTCTCACATATGGGATTCACAGCTGGACGTTAACTCGTTTGCGACAGGGGAAGCGCTATCGAATAGAGGTAGACTATACCGGACGCCCAGGATACGTATCAGGGAAAATACCTGCGTTCCGACCACCTCCTTTCATAGCCGTCCTCGACGGGCAGCATACGTTTTCGTAACTTATCGATCATGTGTATCCTACTGGGCATTCTCATGTATTTGTATTTCATCCTTGTGCGTTCATCACTCCATCCCAAGCACCTATATATGGCCACCTTCGCTCAAACCATCACGTCCGTTAGGAACGAAATTCATGGCCGCGAGATGCGCATTGGAGAGGTGACGATCACGCACTTTACCGAAGGAAGCAGTCATGCATGGATGGTGATATTACCTCAAGAACTTTGCCTTAATTTTGGTGACGCCTCGTGTAAGGGTCCTGTTGAACAGAAGAGATCAGATCGAGTCACCCCGGAGAGAGTTGGCGAAACGGGAGGCAAGAAAGCCGGAGGTTAGTTATGCCATCTGGCAAGCTCTATAAAACGGCAGATGGTAAGATTGCCAGCTCCATAAGCTCCTCAGTTGTCTTCCTTTGCTGATGAACCCGAAGCTCGTCACTGACCCACTCGACATGGTCAATTGCTGTACTCTCATCTTTTCCCGCCTTTTCCGAAAGCAAGTCGAGCACGCTCGCCAAAACGTCGACATCGTTACTAAAGGAAGTGATGCGGACAGTGTCAAGAGCTGCTCGGGGCCAGCACGTACGCATGACGTGCTCGCCAACACAAAACCTATAAAAGTTGGGCCCCGTGTCGCACACACAGAACAGTTCCTCTGCAAAGGAGGTGTTGATGCCGGGAGACTTCTTGAATTATCTCGCAAAGGGCTGTATTCCCTAGCAAAGGAGATGGGCGGCAATGTCTTACTGGAGGAGCAGTAAGTCTTTCCCCGCTTGATCGCCATCAATATGATCACTAACGACTTCATTCCAACGTAGATGGGATTGTAGAATTCGTCATCCTAGACTTCAAAAACGCAACGAATTCAAAGTGACAGTGAGTGCGCCTTCTGAGTCAACGATGACACGATAGAATGAAACATGCGCACAGATTCATTACGAGGCAACTGTGGCGCGGTCGGTCTGGCCAGACGCACAGAGACCAGTCGAGATTGAAGCGGCCAAAGGCATAAAGGGGTTAATGACCGTCTTGGATCGGCATGCAGATATCTGTTAACCGCCGCTTGCTACACTTCTTTCTTTTCCATTTCGTCGGGTCTTAGGGGATCAAGGGTCTCACATGGGTATGTGTATTTTTATGCATTTACGACTAGGCATGGTACTGTAGGACAAGCATGCATCAGCTACGACAAAAGTAACGACACAAGAGAAGCCACTAATGTTGTATCATCATTTACACTAGTTGTACCAATACTTTACGATATGAGAAATGCACGAGCGCCATCACGTAGATAGGAAACAAAATAGATGCATTCCACCGAGTCTAGGCTGAGCTTTCAATGCGGCTCTCCGCTCTGCTAGCGTATCCGGTCCACGACTGCGAGGGAACCTCCATTAATTACCGACCGGGTCAGTAAATGTCCGACGCACACACCTCGTCGTACAAGGCAACATCTGGTGCACCCAGTAGTTTAAGACCCAGCCACAAAACGCCAGCCGTCATGCCACTTCCACAGGAAGTAGTGATTGAGCGCTTCCCAGTGATGACTAGTTCTGCCTCGTCAGCTCCAATGGAATCGACAAGGGCTTGCCGTAATTCAGGTTCAGATAGAAAAGTGGTGTACTGAGTGGAGGCATCGGGAATCGTGTGAGTTCTCAGGAATGTGTTGAACGGAAGTGGGAACGAATGTGGTATGTGTCCTGAAGATAAGCCGGGCCGCGGCTCCGGGTCAGTCCCTAGATAGCTACGCATCATCAACGGTAGGGAGTAAGCAGGTCGGTTAGGTACAGCAGCACAAGGGGAAGGCGCACCGGCCACGGGAACGTGCGTCGACCACCAATTGAACAGTCGAGTCCGACGCTGGGTCCGGGAGTGAATTGGTTACTACTTGTTCGTAGGCTGTCATCGGCTCTCAGAATGAATATGATTGGTCGATAGTCCAATGAAATCTTACAGCGAATGGCCCCTCGATCAAGGACAGGAGTGGGATATATGGACCCCGTCCCTTCTGCCAGTGGTACACCCACAGTTGCGAAACCCTCTACCTCCCAGCGCGGCAGACCACCGTCAAGAATGCTGGACTTTTGATGGCCGAATGCCCTGAACATGAAGAGGGCACGAGGCGAGGAGAAGACTCCGTGTGTATCGTATCTAAGTGCAATTTTATTCCTAGTCAGTCTCTAGGTAGTAACTATCAAGAGAAGACAGACAGACATTACCACATGAGACTCAGGTGCGATGCCCAGCCTCTCTATCACGGAGGCATTCATTAATGTTAGGAGAGATTGGGCCACGCAGAGTACAGTCCAATCACTGACCACACGCATCAGCAAACACTCGCTCGGAGGGCATCATGTGCTTGAGACCAAGTTCATGGTGGCTAGCGACCTCGTCGAGGTCCAAGAACCGAGCACCAGGAATGCGCTTCCCCTGAAACTCCTGGAGAGGCCTCCGCGGAGAATTGGGCATGAACCAACTGGCATCGAGAACCGATACGCTGCCCGAGGAAATCTCATCACGCAACTGAGAGGGTGATAGTAAATATGGGGTCGCCATAGCTGTAGACATGAAACTGGCTGGTTGTGATGTAGGTAACTTGACGTTCCTCCCCCCTTTGAGGGCGAAGCCAATAGCTTTGTTCCGACTCGGAACAGTCAGGAAGGTGAACATTTGGATGAGAGAGCAGAATCTGTTTATTTTTTTGTTTATTTTTTTGTTTATTTTTTTTGTTTATTTTCTTGCGACGTTGCTTGGATAAGTCTCGATTAGGCGTTATCTGAATGCAGTACCGTAACTTGGAGCTGACCTGACTGTTGGAACAAATTGGAGCTTGGAAGCACACAACTTCAGGTGTACGTCCTGGAGCGGTATTTCCACGAGGAGAACTACTTGCAAGAGTACAATGCCGTCTGATCAAAGCACCTGGTTGATCGCTGTCCCAAACGATGGCGATACGGAAGGTCTGCTCTCAGAAATCACATCCAAGCTCGCCCAACAGTCACGATCATCTCAGCCAACTGTTGCCGAGCTTGGAATCCCTGCATTCAAGGTGTGTGTTATGTGTTTCATCGTCCCCATTCAGATAAGAAAAGTTAATCCATCCCGGGCTGCAGACGGGCACACTAGATTCCCTCATTACACTTTCCGAAGAGCTTCCAAAGCAGGACGCGTTCTTCACTTCCACCGTCGCAAAGACTGTTGATACCCTGCGTAACCTCCTCAATAATGACCCCGCAAAGCTCGCGCAGCACATCCAAGTGAACCAACTTGGCGTTGATGACTACATCTTCAAGGGCTGGAGATGGAATGAGGGCCGATACGGTGTGCAGAGAAGCCTGCGCGAAACCGTCGATGTCCTCAACAAGGTAATATCACGAGCTTCCACCCCACCCCACCCCACCCCATTCATATCAGCCACAGCATGCTCACCACGCGCTTAGGAAATGGCCTCCATTGACAACATGATGAAGTCTAAACTAAACAACTATAACCTTGTCAAGGGGTCCCTCGTGCAGATGCAACGAAAGAAGACGTGAATGTTGCGCCGCATGTTGCTTTGGAGCCCCATCACTGACACGCCGCATTTCCCAGGGGTAATTTATCCGTGCGGTCTCTTGCAGATGTGGTGTCAAAGAAAGACATGATACAGGATTCGGAATATATGCAGACCTGTCTAGTGGCAGTACCAAAGTGAGGCCTTGAGCTTCTATTCCGTCTCATCGCTTTCTGCTCGCTCACAGCCCACCCACTTCCTCGATCTGCAAGGGCTCTCACAAAAGAATGGAATGCGAATTATGAACGGCTGACAAGCATGGTCGTACCGCGTTCGTCATCGTGAGTCACCGTGATGTCACGATGCAAACACGTTTCTTGATCGCCCTAACACCGTGATCATGCGCAGGCGCATCGCCTCTGATGACGAATATACCCTGTTCGGCGTCGTGATCTTCAAGAAGGTGCATGACAAGTTCGTGCAGAAATGCAGAGAGAACAAGTGGGTCCCTCTGGCAGTGGATATCGAGCATCGTTGTCGAATCGAGCTTTCAAACCAAACAGATTCATCGTGCGAGATTTTGTGTACTCGGAAGAACAAATAAACAAGCAGCGGGACGAACTTGAGACGGCAGACGTAACTGAGAAAGAACTCTGGGTGAGGCACTTGTTGAACATGTTGCCCGCTAGTACTCACCCTCTTGTCACCGCCCTCTCGCCATTCCAGACGGAACTCCTCCGGTTATCGCGAACGAATTTCTCGGAGTCCTTCCAGATTCTCGTTCACCTCAAGATCCTGCGCCTATTTGTGGAGAGCGTCCTCCGATACGGTTTGCCCGCCAATTACCTCGGTCTCGCCATCAAGGTAGGCTCCCCCCCACTCTCTCGCCTTTTCCTAACCTGACCGTACCACCAACTCACCACAGCCCGATCCAAAGTCAACCAAGAAGGTCTTCTCAGTCCTCACCAACCACTTTAAATACCTCGCTCCTCGTTCTGGCCGGTCCAAGAAACAACAAGGCGGTGGGACCGAAGAGTTCATAGGAGAGTACCAGTCGCTGATGGAACAAGAGTTTTTCGATTTCGTGCTGTATGAGGTACCGTGGATCGTTTATTGATTTGCGCCGTCATGACGTATGGCTGTTGTTCGTATGAATTCTACCTGAGCCTCTTGAGCGAGCATGATTGACGAGCACGATGTCACCATAGCTTGCAATTTATTTCACCACACCCTGCCCAGCTAAATAACCCTTTTATTAGTGGAAGGATAACAATATTTTCAGCCCACTATTGTAGGAAATATCTGTCGATGTAGTGTACAAAAACGAGAGGGAACTAAAGGAGACTCGAGAGAGGGAGAGATGGAGCAGCTAAGAAACAGAGTGAGAAACAGACTAATAAGGAGTGAAAAACAGAACGAGGGAAACCGCAAACGAGTAAAAAAGGACAGATGAGTGGCGAGACACTGATTGGGCACTGGGACACATATGAACTGAGGTTGAAACAAAAAAAAAGGGGGAGTAGGGTGGAGGTGTGAGCGTCGCTAAGGCGGGGTAAAATGATGCGGTGGTTAGAGGACGGTGAGGCAGAGCAAGCAATAACGATGGGTCGAGTATGTGTATGGGTGAGTGAACAAGCGAGTATGAACCAGAAATACGAGGTGTGAATGATGGTTTATATCAGCCCTTGAGAGAAACGATGTATGAGGAAACGATGCGGTTGTACGAGGAGAGTGAGATAGCGAGACAGAATAGACGGAATGATGGACGCGATGGGATGGAAATAGAGATATCCTGATACAAAACTCCGGGATAAATAGAGTTCGTATGGTGGACAAAAACAAAAGAGAAAGCGGGAGAATAAAAGTGGGTTTCAGAAGGAGGATCACGTTCCTTCCTCTTTCCTTCTCCAGCGGGGTAAGATGGTGTTCTCGACGGGGTAGTGCTCTGTATAATGCTTTTTGAAAGTACTTGTTGTTCCGCGGACGACAGCAAGCCTCGATCCTTTTCAGAATTTTGGTGTTGAAGCTTGGGGTAAAACGACGATGTCGAAAGGGGCGAACGAACGAGAACATTTATCAAAGCCCAAGGTTGGACATCACCCTCGACACCTCATCTACAACGTCCTCATCGATGACTCTTGCGCTTCTCTGGGCCGATGACCCAATAACGGCTGACGACCTGGGACCATAGACGCTCGGGAACGAAGGCGCAGTGGCACTGGTCGGACTCGAGTTCCCGCCAGTGCCACCCCCCGTCGACGTTGTGGGGGATTCTGGAGGTGGAAAGCGGGAGGACCCCTCGGTGATACGCGAGAGGGAATACGTGAGATCGAGGGATTGTGCGCGATTTTGGAGAGATCGAGGTTTAGAGATCTGTTCCTTGATCTTGGATTCGAGGAGAGAATCTGAGCCCCGTTTTAGGACATCCTCGGTATTCCGTGTACGTGATGCGATTCCCGAGCCCTGGACGAGCGCGGGAGAGTGAATACATTAAAGTTGGATGACGATCAAAGACTCACGATCGGCGGTAACGGCGTCCAATAATCAAGACCCGACCCAGACGGGCCGTATGCCGACTGCGAATCTTCATGTTCTTCGAGATCGTAAATATATGCTGGAGCATTAAACAACGCCTTTACGTCTGGGGATGAATTGGCGAGTCTCAACCTCCGATCTCCGAGGATCTCCGACCGTGACAACTCGACTGACTCTGTTGAATATACGCAATGAGTCGCCAGTTAATATAATTGGAGGATCACATATAAAACGACAAGAAATGATGGCGAATCAGGGCAGAAAAATAAATAAAATAATAATGATAATGATAATGATAATGATAATAATAATAATAATAATAAAAAAAAGGGGGAGGCAGGACTCACCGTGTCTCCTAGCAGTTGACAATACTTTACTATCAAAGTGAGGGAACGCCTCCGCAAACGAATCACCCCTCTTATGCGTATGCGCTGTGGCCGACGGGTACACATGAACATTATGATTAAGCAAAAATTGCTCCAACATCTCCCTCGCCGCAAGTAGGAAATCGCTGTTCGACCGCTGACACCGGAATTTGAAGCTGTATTCGCCCTGAGGCTGGCTTTGAGACGAGGCTTGGGAGGTGGATGAGGCGGGGTGGTCAAGTGAGGTACTGGACCCATTCATGGTATGGATGGGGGCGGCAGGCCTGGTATTGGGCGTGATAGATACATGGAATTCACGCTTGATGCGCTCCACAAACGTGGCAAAGTCTGGAGAGGCACAGACCATGGGGAGATCGGCACTAGGCGGCACTGCCATGTCTGCCTCGAATGGGACGTGTTCCTATCCGACATGAAACAATTATGAGCACTTTTAAACATATGCGATGCAACAAAACTCACCAAAAGCATAGCAGCAGCAATTTGTACTTGACTCTCAGGGCCAAAAATGGTGACTACGTCCGAGGCCGTCTCTTTATCCGGGAATCGCACGCGTGAGTTGGTCTTCGATTCAATGTCGTGTATGAAGATAGCCTTTTCGCCAAGTAGCGTGCGATGGTATCGGCGGGGGATCGACAGGGTCTCGTTGACATAATCCTTGTCCTGCGCCCGGAATGCTCATCAGCCCCTCCAGCATACCGTCTAAAAATTTACACACCTTTGGATTCACAATCTCCATCACCGATTGCTTCAAGTTATCCAAATTGATTGCATTCTTGGACGGTGTCCTCGCCACGACGTTGTCTTCGTTGTCGTTGTACCCTCCCAACGCAGCAAACTCTTCCGCATTCGAAAACTTGACATAAACACCGTATTTCTTCATAATCCTTTGTATATTCCTTCCTCCAATACCAATGATACGTTTGTGGTAGGCCTCGGGAACGTGGAAGGAAATCTCGGCGGGAAGTTCTTCTTGGAGAAGGGTGAGGCCAGTTAAGATCGAGGCGTCAGAGCTGGAAAGGTCGATAAGGAAATTGTAGTCATTGAATGTCTCAAATTTGATTTTAACCGATGCAGATTGCATTATTTTATTGATCTTGCCATTCTTCTTCCCCGAAAAGAAATCGCGGTGTTCGTTAGCAAGCTCAATTTGAAAGCGGATTTCATGGTGAAATGCCTATCATGTCGCAGGAGTGTCCGTAAGTACTTGTGTAGATACAAGGTAAGCGAAGACGCACCTTCACGATGTCCAGATCCATAATCATGTTCACCGCTGCCCTGACCTCGTGCTCCAACCCGTGCATCTCAAAACACATACCCTTGAACACGACCTCTGCCCCTGTCGTGAGCGAGATCTGCTTCAAAAGTGTCGTCACTTGTGAGTTGTTCAGTGTCGCTGGAGGCAGGAGAACGTTGAATTGGATCGGGAGGAGCCACAGAGAAGCAACATAATATTGGCAAGCCTGTTTGTGCAGCACGATGCGTCACTATGACATGCTAGTTATCTGAAAGGAGGAAGAAGCACGCACGAGTTGCATGATCCCCCTAATCGTCCTCTGGACGTTCACGCGATGATCCCCATACACAGTGATCAAGCTCGTCGAACTCCCAATGGGCGGGAACTGAACAAAAGTCGCATTGTCGGACATGATCGACTTGAGGTCCTCTGAACGATCAAGGACCATCCAATCCAGTTTACGCGGAACGATGACAGTGTCCCGTGATATGACGGTCTTGCTCTGAACATGACGAGGGAGGTGAATCATGAGCGTACACGAAACGAGATTTCAAACGCACCTTATTGGCTGAGAGCTGGAACAGCATATCCCTAGCCCTTTGTACCCCAAAGAACTCTCCTGTGATCCAAATAACATTTGGATTGTGCCCCTGCTGATGCTGACTCCCCTGTGGTTGTCCAACTTGCCCACCACCATTCGTACCGATCGAAGTCCCAGTGATATCGGAGCCAACGACTCCCTGGAGAGGCGAGGGATAATAAATGTTTGTGGCTGTTTCCTCTTGAATGGATTGGAGGACGTGGCGTTTACGTCCTGCGATGATCGCATGCAGCTTTTGGACGATCTCGCATGGTTCGGCGTGTAGACCGCTCTGTAGAAGTAGCGATATCAATCTGAGTTCAAAAGAGGGGAAAAAGAGTGATAGGCGATAGGGATGACGACTTACCAGCTCATCCAACATGACTAACAGCCTCACCCTCGCGAGCTCAGTTGCATCCCCTTGTCCGGTGATAACTAATTCGCACACGCGCTCGGTCTCTAGCCCACTCCACCCAGCGCTGCTTGAGATGCCATCGGGCGGTGTCCTGCTCGAGAGGGCAAGGGGGGAATTGACAACGGCGATGTGGGCATAGGTAAGGGATGCGATTTCGTCGAGTTTACGCCTAACTTCAGGTTTCAAGGTAGGCTTTGAGGAAGGATAATCGAGGATGTCGGAACGAGGTACTTTGATGGCGGTGCGATGCTGAAGCGAACAAAGAAAATGATTCGAGGATGGGGCCAAGCGATTGTGATAGAATGTCAGTGAAAAGGGGCATTAAGAGAGATACAAAGACAAGTACGGACCTGGACAGGACTGTCTTTGAGCAACATCCCCCTAGCTTGTATGACCTGCTGGTACGCGCCGGAGATGTAAAAGTTCCAACTCCTTCCAGCGTCTGCGAGAAGGTAGGAGATGTGGACGTTGTGGATTGACATTGCCAACATGACGAGCTTGTCGACTGTGTCATTGTCGGCCTGGTTTGCGGTTGGAGGTTGGGATGTTGGGAGAGGGAGGGCTGAAGGGAAGTTTTCGGTGTTTTGTTGATGATGTGGATTTGGGTGGGGAAGACGGAGATCATGTGCATCTAGGGAGGAGGAAGGGGAGTGAAGGTGCCTTGACCTGCGAGGATGGGTGAAAGATATTGAGTAGATGTCCATGAGTGTTGTTGTCGATGGCAGGAGGGGGAATTGAAGACGAGAAGACGTCGCAGTTGTTGAAGAGAGAGAAGGAGGATAGGATGATGATGAAGAGAGGAGGTGATAATGCGGGTAGGGGGCGGAATAGCAGTTGAGGGGGTATGTTTGTGACTGGAAATAATTAGGAGGGTATGAGACCAACAGTCGAGGTCGGAAAGTAGAAAGCCACGAAGCTTGTCGAAGCGTATGCAACAAACGACAACTGATAGATGTGACTGTCTGAAATACTTATGTTGGACGTGTCTGGAATATGTTTTATGTTTTATGTTCGTCGTCGTCGTCGTGACTGACGATGACCCGGTTATCTTCCCTTTTTCGTTATTTTCTTTCTTTTTTTCTTTCTCGATGTCACATTTTATTACAAAGTCATCCCAACACAGCCACACAATACACTCCCGTTGGCCTCATCGGCGGAGAGTGCGTCCCCCACATAGTGACGACACCAGCGACGCAGACCCAAATCAATATGATCTCGCTCTCCTTTCACCTGGAGCGTCAACGGACGGATTCAAGTCGCAATCGCTCATTGTCACCCCCAATGTCGTACAGCAGTAACATATGCATCCAAGTGTGTTTGTGCACGGAGGCGACTCGTCATCACTTCGTACACGGGTGAGCCATGAACGTTGAACATCGACCGCGGAAAGGGCGAATGGAAGGAGGTCAATTCACATGCAAGATGCGAACGGACGGGCCCAATGAAATGATTGGAGAAGGAGCATAAACTCAAACCACCACGGTGTAGCCCATTTCGATTGAGCAACCCCTCTCCCTATTTCGTTACTCATCCCCTCAATGGCGTGCGTTGCGTCGGTCCCAGTGGAATGGCTCTCGACTGACGCACATCATTACATTAATCCCGTCATTCATCTTCCCTTGTTTCCATGCACAACTATTGCCAGTACCTCTGCGCCTGACAAAAACACCGTATTTCAAACACGGTTCAGCTGCAGACCAACCCATATTTACACAGTGAAGCAGTCCATCCAACGGGGGGTGGAGGTGAAGCTTTTATTTCATAAATTCGTTTCGTTTGCATCTCTGACATTTCACAACAACTTACATGTCCTTGACGATGATGGTGCCAATTTGCAGAGCCCAGACATGGGCATCGTCCTCACCCAAAGGTATTCAGCCTCCGTCCTTTTACGATAGGACTGAAGTTAACAATACTGTCTATACCTTTATTCCGGTCTAGGTTATAATGTCAGAATGTCAGGAGGGATCCATCTCGAGTTGTCTCCGTTCCCCTAATACAGTCACACGTGACCAACACTGCATGACCGTGTCCGCGCGACCTCTGTGATTCATAAGCTTGCCACAGGTGTCCAGTTCGAAGTAGTCGTACAGTACGAATTAGAACCTGGAGAGTATCTAGCTGATTAACGCCAGCACCGTGGTGTAACTTGTACTCGAGTGGAACGTTTCTCGTCGAGTAGCCAGTGCTACGGATCGAGCTCAAGGTTCGGTGGGGATGAATTCACATCATGATGTGTCCGAATCATCCTCAGATGCTGACCTGGTGACATGTCGAGCGATGCAGACGGAGGAATGGCAGGTCCTCGAGGTGAGTTCACTGCTCTCGAGTATTCACCCATCTCTTTCGATATCTAATGTTCCCTCCACCGTAACATAAATACCTTATTACACACATGCAGTCAATTCACCCAACGATATGCATCTCAAACGACACCTCGAATCCTCAGTCTATGATCAACTTCGATATACCCGTCGAACTAGGAAAAGAGAGACGAATAGACATAGTCCCTCACGCACAATCCTCTGACGCTCTTGTCCCTCTTCTATTATCCGAGTCAGCAACACTATCCACGCTTCCCCCGCTTCACCTACACATATCACTTTCACGTTCATACCCCCTGCACGCTCCGCCGTTGATCCAATCTCTTCAAGTTGCATCGGGCTGGGTACCCCCATGGGTGTTGGGAGATATGAAGACAAGAATGAGCGGGATGTGGAGTGCTGCTGAAGGTGGGGGTGTGCTGTATACGTGGGTCGAGTGGATACGAAGCGGTGAATTCTTGGGAGATATTGGAATGCTTGACGAGGAGACACGGTCTATTCGGTATGTCCGTCCCTAGTTCTCGACTCTCATCCTCATTCACAATCCAACCTGTTCACTTTGTAATCCTTGAATCGAGTCCAGCATCCCGCACCCGTCCCCACCGCACCTTCTCACGCTCCTCGTTGCACATGCGTCGTCTTCCAAATCAGACACATTCGCGCACACCTCATATCCTTGTGCGATATGTCTCTCCGAACGAAAGGGCGTACATTGTCTCGCGCTAGGATGTGGACATGTTTTTTGCAGGGCATGCTTGGGAGAGATGTGGGGATTACATGTCAGGGAGGGAGAAGTTGGGCGGGTGGGATGCCCCGAGGTCGACTGTGGGAAAGAGGAGGTTGCAGGTCGTGGTCGTGGTCGTGGAGAGAGGGAAATAGACGGGTTGAGAGAAGCGACGGAAGAAGAAGTCAGGGCCGTGCTTTCAGAGGACGAAGTTGAGCGATGGAAATGGTTACGGAAGAAACGAGATCTCGAACGAGATCCAACGATGATTCATTGCCCAATGCAATTCTGTCAGGAACCCGTGCCAAAGCCTAAATCTGAGCGACCAAAGAATGACATACAAGGAGACGCAGAAGAGGACGATTCGGGATGGGCACGTCTTCGGACCTGTTGTTCGTGTGGATACTCGTTTTGTGCTTTTTGTAGACGGACTTGGTAAGGTATCTCCTGTTATTCGTTCATTTGGTTGTTTGTACTTACGACTGGCAGGCATGGCCCACATACCCCTTGTCCACTTCCTCTCGCTTCCAAAGTGATCCTCGAGTACCTTTCCGCTCCTCCAGACTCTGACGAGCGCCGTGCTATCGAACGACGCTACGGTCGTTCTAACATCCTCAAACTCGTCAAACAGCACGAAGAAGAGAAAGAGAATAGGAAATGGATGGATGCAAGTACGATGCTTTGTCCCGGTTGTGAAGTAAGAGTCGAGAAATCGATGGGGTGTAATCATGTGCGTAGCCTTTCTCTTCTCTCCGTGATATATTCTATGGGCGCACTTGGGTGAGGGCCACGAGTCGGATCAGTCCTTCGTCGCCTCAGGCTCGTCACTTTGCTGAATGACCTCTTTTCTATTCCCCGTGCATCGCATACTGACCAAAACCCCTCGCATAGATGACCTGCGCGAAATGCGGAACTCACTTCTGCTACCGTTGTGGTGCCAAAATACTCTCCACAAATCCCTACCAGCACTTCTCAATCCCGCATACACCCTGCTTTTCGAAATTATTCGACCTTGTGCCGAGTACGGAAGACGAGTGGCAGCCTGTTGAGGGATTTGAGTATATTTGATCATATGAGAGGGAGTAAGTATGGGGGTGACTGGTCTGAATGTGCAATCTGGATATAATACATCTGGTGGCCAGTGTTAGTCTATTCTACGTTAATGAAGTGTTCATACATAAGAGAGAGTCGTGTTGTTGTGCTGGTTGCAAACTTGAATTTGAACGGAGCCTGATCACGTGCCAATTGCCCACTCGCGCAACGATCAAGTACCAACGACGAGCTCGAGGTGAATTGCATCTATCTGAGACCTGCGAAATCAGAGCGGATAGATACCACACAACTTGCAAGAGCAGAAAAGCGCATCTTCGCTTCTCCAGCGAACAAAATCTGCAATTGAAACATACATCCATAACATGCCTGCTTGTACTTGATCGGCGCATAATTTTCAACGCGACACCAAGACCCAAAGGAAATAGACTATACTACTTGGATGACAGAGACCGGAGTATACCAGATGAACACTATGCACTCTGTCCATGCCCTCGTGCGTCTTCTCAAATCACCTACCGACCCTCCCTCCTCTCCAGGACCTTCCAAGATCGACATAGCTCGTTCGGCCTGGTCAGATCCTTCATTTTGCGCTGCAAACAAGGGCGAAATTATCGGGGAGTGGGTATTCGCTCAACTAGGACATGTAGGGAAAGCGAAAAAGGATAAGGATTCAAACTCGGCTTCTACCCCCATAGCAGACACAGAATACTGGACTTTGCTGAGGGACGTCCTTACTACCTCACCGCCAGCGGCTACACGTTCGATTAAAACATGGCTCCTTCCCCTGCTCAGTCGTACCCCACTCAATAATATCGTCATCAACCTACTTACTCTCCATTCGTCGCAAGTGCATGCCCCGGCTCGAGCTGCACTTGCAGTCCTTTGGCCGCTGGCTGAGAAGAAGATGGGTGTCGACGCGTTGGGGGAGTGTCTAGGTGTTGCATTGGGTGTTTGTATCGAGTGGAAGCACAAGGACGACGATCTGGCATGGATTTGTTCAGCTGTTGTTAGCTCGTACAAGAATGCGCTGGCGAATGCGGGGAACAAGAAAAAAGTAGTTATTCTCTTTTCTTATATCCGCAACTGCCCCCTAGAAACTCGCGATCCATGACTCTGACGTGAAATGTTACTGACGTGTACCCTCCGTACCACACAGCTTTACACCTCCTTCCTTACCACCCACCTCCCTACTTGGCTCCGCGCCGTCTCTGTCCCTGCATCGTCACATTGTCTACCCCACATTTCCTGCGCACTCCCTAAAGACCTCCAGGACACCCTCTACGCCGCAGGCACCGATACTCTCTTCTCCCTTGAGGCCCTCAAACAGCCTCTCGATACCCTCTTCGACGCCTTCTCTTCATCCCCATCTCTCAATTCCTCCCTCCTCCCTGTTCTTCCGAAGCTCTTAGTCTCCCTCCTTAGCGCGACCCACAAATATAGGTCTGCGCTCTTCCCCACCTCGACTGGCGTACTGGGTGGGAGGGAAGAAGTCAGGAAAAGGGGGATGGAAATGGTGGGGAGGTGTTGGGCGTTGGTTTGGGGGGGCTTGAGCGTGGAGAAGGAAGGAGAAGTGGAGGTGTGGAGGTTCGTCGTCGGCCTCCTCGAGATCGTTGAAAGAGAGCGGTTGTTTGTTGTTAACTCCTTTCCTGGCATGGATGTGGCTGTGAGTATTGCGAAGGGAGGAGAGGGAGAAGGAGAATGGGCTTTGATTGAGGCGAGGGAAAAGGCGATTGGGGTTTTGGAGGCTGTGGACCCCTCTGTTGGAGGTACGTTGTTGATACCGGGTTTGTCATGTGCTAACCTTTTTGCTGGAATGTATTCATTCTGGTTCGGTTCCTGTGTTGACGTGAACAGACGATCGAGTGGAAGTTGTAGCTCTCTCCATACAGGTCCTGGACGTGCTCATCCGGATTGAATACGACCTCGTAGGAGGGGTTTTAGGGAGAGTATTAACGGCCTTGGTGGACGTAAGTGCCCTTTATCCACCCCTCTCACAGTCTCTAACATCAATCCTCTGCAGATCCCACTAATGCTGTTCCACTTCACAAAAGATCCCACTTCAGCGCTTCTCACCCACCTCCTCGAATATCACACTAAAACCCGCACCGTACATACGTACACATCGGCGCTTCTCGGTGCTGCAAGCTCACCCTCATCTGTGGCTTCTTTTGCCTCATCCTCGTCATCCACGACGAACACCTTTACCATTGTGTCTCACCTCCCCACTCTCTCGCGTGCCCTCCGTGCGTTTCTGACACCCACTCAAAGCACAACACTGGGTCCCGCTGTACTCAAGGCGGTTGATGGCGCTTGGGCGGCCTATATTCTCGTGAGCGACAAGGATGCAAGCAAGGATGGCGAGAGGGGTATTAAAAGACGGAAGCTGGCTGATGACGATCATTCCGTGGACATGGGGGCGCGCGGAAGCGCAGTTGTGGGTGAAGAGGGAATGGAAACGAAAGCATCGATGCTGGCGCTGGCTCGAGCCTTCTCGTACACGGGACGTATAGCAGGTACGATTCTCTCGAATTTGCCCGCGAATACCTATGTGAAGGAAGGTGAATTGGCTTTGGGATCCGTTTGGAGCGACGCAGGGAAGTTGGGATGGAGTGTTGTTTGGCGGTGTCTGCGGGAAGAGAGTTTGAAAGGCGTGGAACAAGACAAGGCGAAGGAGAAAGACAGCAAGAAGAAAAAACGAAAGCGCGCTGACGAAACCACATCTTCTTCTACCCTTGCCCCGACTCATACCCGCACCAACGATACCGTAGCTTCCGCTGCCCTCCGCTTTCTCTACGATGTCCGCGCTCGGGTGTCCTCTCCACTTGGGGACTGTGATCGACTCGGTGACGCGGACCTGGAGACGTTGATGAGGGTTGCGAGAGGTGAAGAGACGAAGCCTGTACTTGTACTTGAGATTGTGCGTTGGTTTCTCCTCAAGAATTTTTGAAAAATGTTTCCATCCCTGGACGTCGTGCTAATCCGTTTACTGAATCTCGAATGTTTCGGGGACACAACTAGATCCGGACCCTCCTCTGGCATATCTGGCATACGCATACGCATGAACCCAAAAGACAGACCCAGAGTCAATCAATCCTCACTACAACACTGACTATCCTCACCGTCCACTTCTCCCCCGACTCGCATTGGACCGGTGTCTCAGCCTCGCTCACGCGTGATAATCTGGGTCTCGCCGTGTTCTATCTGTTAATGGATCGGTGGATTGATGTCGTCGAGTGTGTTTGCTTTCTCTTTTGCAAAAGTGCCAATGATTGCCTTGCTAACCCCATCGTGACTGGGCAGCGCGCTGGCTTCGACAGAAAATCTGGAGAAGTTGGTTTCGGTGATGATGACCATCCCTCTTGATGCAGTCAAGAACACTGCCCAACACTGTCATGATGAAATCCACGTTCAACAAGACCACGCTATCGTCACACCACGTAGTATCCTTCTCGATGCCCTGCGGAATGCACAATTCTGGGAGCTGCATAATGTTCGAGGTTCGTTATATCTTGTTTCTCTAGACTTCACCTTACTCTAGTCAACAGCGACATTCCTATCATCCATATTAACTCTAACCACTCCCCTCTCCTCTTACACTCTTCCCGCTGCTGCCTCCGATTCGCCGCCGTCCACGGTAATGCCATTACACACCGAGCTTTCTCGCGCGAGTGACGTGTACAGAATCCTTCTTCACGTCCCTCCGGAGTACTTCACTCGCCCTGTGCGTGCTGAGCTCGTAAAGAGAGCTGTGGGTGGGAATGTTGGGATTTGTGCTGTTTTGAAAGAGAAGCAGAATAAGGGAAATAGCAAGGAAAGTGAAAAAAGTAGATCAAAAACACGAAGGAAATTGCACATTGAAAATATGGACGACACGGTCACGGGCGCCGATATCTCAGCAGAGGAGCAGGACAGTTGGACACGTCGTATAATGTTCTTCCGGGTCTTCCTGCAGCGCATGGGACAGTTCACGAACACCTCTGATCGTGGTGTGAGTTAACTCATCTCCTTTCCCCTTCTGTCCTACCGTGCTGAGTGGTGGCGCCTTATGTGAAGACCTCCCAGGCGTTCATCGAGCATCTACTCAATCCACTGTCTGGTCTGTCTTCTCCCTCAGAGGCACTCAAGAACGTAACACTTGACTTGATAGAACTGCACTTCATGTGCGCTTCGAATTCCCTCTTCTCTGTTCGTATATTGACAAAATCCTCTCCGTCCCCAGGGCCCTCCTCCGCTCACAGGACCCCGAAGCAGCCACATCCGTTGAAAGGGTGATAGCCACCATCATGGCCACCAGACCATTCTCTCAGCCCGATTCTCAGGAAACGTGGACACATATCCTTGTCCAGTCGAGCGTTCTGAGGCTTATCGAGCGTCTGAGGGATGACTTCACTCTCGCTAGGTATGATCTTGTAGTGAGTTTAAGGTGTTCGCGAGGTGATGAACGTATTTGTTGCAGCCTTCCGGATGAGGTGACGCGAGGGCTGAGAACGCTTCGCGAGGCTCTGGTATCTGCGCTTTTACCACACGTGAATAACTTTGCGGACAGTGATGCCATAGCGGAGGCGTTCCCCTCAAGTGGACATATCAACGCATGGTCTCATGTTTTGTCATTCACCCGGTGGTTGGGAATTAAAGGTAAGTAGAAACATGTTCGCACTGACTCTAAGCTAACTCTGTTGTAGCTGAGCCTGCTGCAGTCCCCTTTGGTTGGAAGCTGGCGACGGCAATGCTACGAGGTGGAGCCCCTGCTAGACTGGACGCTGAGATGAGGACTAGTGTCTTCGCGCTTTTGTTTGAGGAGCTTCGGTGCACACCTGGCCTTTCACATTCTACTCACCTCGACCTCATAGCTGCTTTCTATTCAGTGAATGGCGGCGGCCGGGGTACGGAAAGTATGTTTATGCGTCTTTCATGCGTCTTGCGTTTTGTTTCTCATTCCGATTCACTAGTGCAACACGTCCTAGACGCACACGCCGCACAAGCCTCGAAGCAGTTGTCCATTGAGGACTTCTCTCACTTGCTTGACACGCTGGCAGAAGGTATTGAACTGCAGACATGCCAGCGCGAACCCTTGATACACCTTTCTATGGTGCTGCTACATGACGCACCGCGAGGTTTGTCTGACTCCATGGAGGGTCTGCCTCTTGTTGACTCACTCGTTCCAGGTACATTGAAGGTTGTTCAGAACTTTGCGACGCGATGCTTCAACTCCTTCGCTGGACAAGCTGAGATGTACGAAGGCTCATCACAACTCAAAGCGCAGTATCTGGAGTTTATTGCTAAGCACTGTTCAGATCGAGTCGGTGTTGCTATCAAACGTCACAAGGTTAAAGTGCTGACGCTCTAGCACAGCCAGCTGCCATTCGCTCCGTCGATCTTGGAAGTATATGGTCTCTCCTCAACAAAATACTCTCTGGTTCCTCCGAACACGACAGAGCAACCTCTTTCCCCATTTTCTACCATATCGTCAACATCATTGGCGCACTCGTACGACTGCGACGTGACCTGGTCGCACATACCCTTCCCCACCTCAGTCTTGTTCTTCGCCAGTTGATGATGTTAACTCGGAGCATACGTCCCCAGCTCGGAGCGAAGCAGAGCAAACTTGTCACAGATACGTTCCCTTCATGGATCTCTTCCTCCCAACCCCTAGCCGCCGACGAAAGCCGCGCCCTCGCCCGTCTCCTCACCGCCCTCACTACCAAAACCGTTCCCAGAACACATACTCACACACCCACATCTACCGAATCCCGGAAATCCGAATCCCTCGCAAAGCCTTTCGCTAAGCACGCAGGCTACGTGCTCGTGGCGTACACGGACGCGCTCAACGATCCGCTGTGTGTCATGACCACAGAGATGAGGCGTGAGCTCGAGCCCGGGTTGTTCGCCCTTTGTGAGATGGTGGGAGAACATAGTCGGGATGCGGTGATGGTATCTGCGCTTGATTCGGGTGGGAAGACGATCATGAAGACACTTTGGAAGGAGTACGAGAAACAGCGGTATGTTGGGAAGGGCTAGGGAGATGGATGTATTTCGAGTGATGGTGGGTAGGGCTATTCCGCCACTCTTCGTGTTGACGTCGGGGCTTGCACTGGTCTTATATCTGCAGAATTATTGCATCTTGATCGTAATAAACAGGGTCCTCACCGTCTTTCGGCTGCTGGCAGATCTGTGCACCTTGTGGCAATGCATGTGCCTATCCTGATCAGTTTCGTCGTTTTGCCTGTTTTGGCGTTCCTACAACCACCCTCAGTGGTAGTGAACATGTATACTCTTCCCACCTCCCCTGGCCTTGGACTTTTGACGTTGTCGGGCACCTTTAACGCAGTGCGTGACTGAATCTCGTCAACACATTCATGACACCGAAGCTGAGGGCCGAATCGTTTCAAGTGTCTCTGTGATTAGCGCTTAGGGCCCAACCAGTCCAGGGCACCAACCGCTAGATGTCCATTCTACATCGATACATAGATACATTTGGGAAGAAGCCCGGCGGGGTCCAATGTTGCATTGACTCCCGCAGCAAGCTCACATCGTACTTGGCTCTCCAATACTTGGATGCTTCAGGTCAGCTAGTGCTGATATTAAGGAGTAAAACCACTATACCAGATTCGTCAAGTGAAGCCCCGTAATCATCGTGCACCCGTTTACGTGGGCTTCGTAGCCTTGACGTATACATCCCTAAAATGACCCTGCCTCCTGGGTGGTGCCTGATCAGGCGTCCAACCCGCCTGTGCCTTCTCTTCCTTCAACGTTCTCACGAGCTCAAGGAAATCTTCAACTGCCTGTGGGGAAGTTTGGATGTGCATCACGAGTCGAGATCCGTTGAGCTTGATAGGATTTGGCAGCGCAGCAGCACGTTCGACGATCTCCCAGTACTCTACGCCGATAGACGAAGGGTCATAGAAGAGCTGGGGTTCGGTCAGTAGGTACGGTCCAAGAAGTGGGGACCACTGACGATGCACGTTTCTGCCGGACTCAGGATGCCAACTCCGATCTCTTCAAGGCCCTTCTGCGTGCGCTTAGCAAGAGCATGAACGCGAGGGAGCAGAGCGAAGTTGTGAGTCAGCCCATAGGCGGCGCAGCCGACCAGATATCCTGTCTGGCGCATTCCCCCACCGAAAAGCTTTCTGAACCACCGTGCTTTGGTGACGAAGGCCTCGGACCCAACAAGACACGTCCCGATGGGCGCACCTGGAGAGTAGTGATCAGTGAAAGTACTGAAAAGGTTTGCAAGAATCCGCTTTACCAAGCCCCTTGGACAGGCACAAGCTAATGGAGTTGAAGGGATCGCAGAGCTCTCTCATAGATAGCCCTGTCTCAGCCGCAACGTGCCAGATCCGCGCACCGTCGAGGTGCATGATAATGTCTCGGACATGAGCATTCTTCGAGATCTCCAAGACATCTTCCTGAGGAATGATGGTCCCGTTGAGGGTATTTTCAAGTGCAATAATTCGTGTCGGAGCACTGACAATAGGCCAGTTGAAGAAGGGGTTTGAATATGGTAGGCACGAAGGTACTACTTACACGTGAACATCGGTACCAGAGACAATCCGCGGCTCGATATCTTCCCAGGTAAGATGATGTCCTGAAGAAATATCAATACCGATTCAACGAAGTGATCTCGCCGAAACACACCATTCGCAGGAAGGATTGGGATGCTATTGGCCCCTGAGTGAAACGCCGCGCCACCGGCCTCCATACTGCGCACCATGAATCACTGGACAGCTCGCTGAGTATTCCAGCTACTTACCGATAGATATGCGCACGGGCGTCGGTAATAACAGAGTAAGGTGGCTGCTGTAAGTGAGTCCGGAGTGCTACCTGGTTGGACATCGTTCCGGTAGGCAGGAAAAGCCCAGCCTCTTTCCCGGTTATCTTGGCGATATGTGCTTCGAGCGCAGCAGTGGAGGGCTCGAAGTAGACGTCGTCACCGAGGGAAGCACGGAGTGCATATTCATTCATCTCCTTCGTCGGGACTTTCACATGTAGTTCAGGACATGTTCATTAGGGCAATGCTACATTCAGAGTTACCTGTAATTGTGTCGGCTACCAAGGGACAAGTTATCCTTTAACATTCAGTCGGCCCAATATCGCAGACGTACTCACAGACGAACGCCCTCGAAATCTCCTCCATCTTGAGAGCATTATCTGCTTCCTGAGTCTTGTTGAGGACGTCACACTTGACCTCCTCGAAAAGCTGAGCGAGTCTAACATCTGTCACGGATGGCATGGTGAGTAGATGTAAAGCGTGTCAATATCATGGCTCTTGGTCGATATCCAAGGTATTTATACATGGAGGCTCATAATTATGGATCTGGGAGAAAGTGCTCACCTGATGATCATAGATCTCTCACTTATCACGACCCCAAGTTGCATCCAGTCCAGCCGCTACTATCATAATCCTTAAATCTCATTGCCAACTTGCGTAATAAGTTCGTCAAAAGAATGTCATGTAAGTCGTATATGCAAGTGACGCCTGAGACTGCCATGTTAGCATGTAGGCTGAGCTCTACTCCCCGTTGAAAAGAATTGATAGTTGAAGGTAGAGTAAAGAAAAGACAAATCAGAATCTAGTGTTTCCACATAAGAGGGTAACATAGAAAAGGGCACCAACAAACAGGAGATCGAATAAAACGGACACGACATTGGCGACCTTTGACAACCACTCTGTCTCGTCCTTGCCCCTCTGTGATGTCCTCCCTCAATCGCGTGTTAGACGTGAGATAGTGAACACGCTGAGAATGACGATCGCAAGTGCGCCTATACTCGCAGGGAGTAACAAATCCTTGGGAATGCCCATGACAAGTTCTTGTGGTGGGGGTATATGTACTTTTGCGGGTGGTACGACCATAGCAGGTTCAGGGGCAGCCTCTGTCTGCTCAACCGCCTTCACCTCCTCCTTTGCAGCAGCCGCAGCTTCAGCAGCCTTGGCCTCACTCTTGTCAGCGCCTGCTTCATCCCAGTGTTTACCACTTTGGATGAACAGTACAACTCGATCTGAGCCTGCCGCACGTGCAATCTTGACAGCGTCCGCGATATCACTATCACTCGTGATCAATACCGTATCCGCATCCGCATCCGTGTACGACAACAAAAAGTCGGTCGGCTCAGGCCTCTGGTCTGGGGCACCATCGTACGAAGTGAAAAATGGATCCGTGGCAAGCTTTCCGCCTACGATTTCACGGAGCGTCTCGACGCTGTCGTGTCTTGCCTGGAAACGGTGCGTCCGGCCACTCGGCGTGCGGAACTTGAAGACATACGTACCGTCGTCGACGGGCACGCTCGAGGCTGCACCTGTGATACTGGGAATATCATGTCCACCTTTCTTGCGTGGGTACGCGTCGAGAACGGACTCATGTTCCTCGTCGACAACGGAAGCAGAGTCATTGGGGTGAACTTCCGAGTGGGGAGACCGCTGGAAGCGAGAGAGATTGTGTGCAGACATAGAGTGACCATCGGTGGGGACGGGTGAACCAGATACGACGGACTCAGTATCCTCGTGACCACCAATAGAGTCGAAGAAACGGCCCCACATGGGTCCACCCTCGGTTTCAGGATTCTCACCAGATGCCTCGGTACTCATCGCGTTCATCTACACCAAAATCAGTGAAATATTACGATGAGACGAGGAATCATCACAAACCTGTTCGAGTGTGGCATATGTGAGCTTGAGGACGTCAACAATGGCCACTAGCCGTCCGTCGGCCTCCACAACAGGTAGATTGAGGTAGTGACCATCTATGTACATGGAATTCAGCGGGGCATTTCCCACAAGCTCTGTTGTACTCACTGTGCATCTTCTTGAGTGCGTCATGTACGCTCATACTCGGAGGTGCAGTATCAGGGTGAGGTGTCATCACCCGAATGACACTGCAGATTCCAGCGTCCAACCCAGCAGCAATCACCCGGAGCACGATATCCTTGCTTGTGAAGATACCCGCGATCTTGGGGTGTACGCTATCAGAGCCAGGAGTGTTTTCCATCACGCAAACAGCGGTCACTCTGCGCTCTTTCATCAACTTGGCAACCTCACGAACGGTGGTTTTCGGGGTAACCGTTGCAGGCTGGGTTCGCGAGTCCATGACTGTTGTGAGGTCCGGCAGTGCGGTCTTCTCGCGCAGAGCATCAACATAAGCAAGCATAGCAGCTGCTTGAGGGCCGGCAGCCATTCCAGGGCCGAGCTCAGACTGTACCCCAGCAAGGGCATGGTACAGCTTCTCTGAGGCTGACGAACTGCGTTCGACCTTGTTGAGAGCTTCGTGGAAGACTTTGGTGATGTCAAGCAAACCGACAACGTTGCCTTCTTCATTACAAACAGGCTAAAATTGCGGTCAAAGAGATGACTGGGATGGCAGACGTGGAGTATCTTACCAAGTGCCGGAAGTGTCTTTGAACCATGAGTTGCAGAGCCTCGGTTGCACTTGTCGTGTCACGGGTGACCATGGGGTTCCGTGTCATGATGTGGCTGACTGGTGTCAAGTGTGGATCGAGGCCATCTGCGGTAACCTTTTCAAAGGATCAATTACCACAGGTGGAGCAAAGCAGGGCGGTACACACTCTGTAGGCCAAGTCCTTGGCAGTGAAGATACCACTGAGACCCTCCTCATCATCAACGACGAGCACACAATCAGTGCGTTTGGCAGCACATAGCTGACTAGCTTCTGCAACAGTGATGTTCTCTGGAACGGTGAGCGCGGGACTAGGTTTGAGCGCGGCGACAGTTCCCTTTGCGACTGCTGACTTGGTAGGACGTTTGCTACGACTCGCCGACTGATGTGTGGTTGAGATGGCGCGCTTTCGGGCAAGCTTGGACTCGATTTTCTTGCGGATTGTCTGTGTGGGAGGATTAGCTGTTGAAACGCTGCGAAGTGAGGTGCAACGGTGAGAGATAAGATTTGTGGCGGAATGAGCACGCCCTTGGTAGATTGATGATGGAGAGGTCATGAAAAGAGATGACACGTATAGGTTGTACGCGTGGGTTTCGCGTGACAAGAGCCCTGCTACTAATCTGAGAAGTGAGACACACCTCGTCGCGCTTTGACTGCTTCTTTCTCGTCTCAGAGACAGAAGGCGCCGCTGAGAGATTTGACATGGACATGGAGGCCGAACTGACGTGTCTGACTTGCTGAGGAGGAACCGGAGAGGAAGAACGGTCAAGAGTTCTGTTTGCAGATGGAGAATGAGATGGAATGGGGATGCGAGACATGAAAAAAAGGCGAGCGCAGGAAGGAATGTTCACAGCAAGTCAGCTAGCTACAGCCAGAATGTTCACAGCAAGTCAGCTAGCTACAGCCAGAATGTCAAGCCAACGATTGTTGGCCAGCTCGAATGTTGTGTTCTTTCGAGCTCGACGTGGGTGTAGCCAATTTCTTGCCTTGAATGATTCGTTCGTCTTTCCGAAAGTACCAATACACTTTGTGTATCATTATTTGTAAACTGTGGCGACTACCTCCTATGATCACTTTGCGGACTGCCGCCACCCTGAGCGCCCTCAGCTGACTTGCTTCGGGAGAAACTTGTATCCCTCCCGTCTTTTCTGGTAATACCTGGCGTAGAGATAGTAAACACCACCAACGACCAGAATTGATACAATGTTGGCTGTGATAACATCAGTTGCAAGCCTTTCATGGGTGGGCATGACGAGCTCACCGAGTATGAACCCAAAAACACCTTGGAACAGATCAAACACACAAGTCACGACGCTGTGCCCAAGCTGGAAGGCGGTCTCAACAACCGTCATACCAAGAACAAATACGGCCTCGATAACATCCAGGACAGCGTGCAGCAGGGATGTTGCAACAGAAACAACTGACTGGGCGAAGGAAGCCAAGGAACTCATCAGTGCAGACATGATGGCAGTTGACAAACACTGTGGAACACATTCGAGTACCTCTTTTGACTGTTCCCCACTCCAATCGTGTCACTGCATCGGAGCAATAATAATCTATCGTTAAAAACATCACCGAACATAGCAACAAACAATAGAACATCATTGAGCACAAAAACTCGGAAACCGAAAGTGCACCTTCGTAGAAAACAGAGAGTGAATCACGAGTCAGGAATGCAGAGCATAAAGCACCGTCCTATCCTATCCTCGTCATCAGTCGTCAAATCATAACCCGATCAGCCGCCCTGCGCAGATCCATGAGAATTTGACCCCCTCCCCGTAATCTTGTACTTGTCCATGTCTAGTCTCTCCTAGCACCCTGCTGCTCGATGACACCGCCTGCCCACCTTCCCGTCAACTCCCTAGCCTTGTTCCACATCATTGGGACAGCAGGTGGCAGACCCGGGCGATTTACAACACTAGAGATGCGACCATCGGCAATGGCAATGGCATCACGTGTAAACCCAGAGTGGTAGTATCGCTGACGCAAGAAATGCGCGTAGATGACCGGTGTCAACAGAGAGTTCCGGAAGAGAAGGGCCCCGAACGCGACCCGCACGAAGATCAGGAGCTCAGTGAAAGCGACGATTCGCATGGCAGGGTCATAGTTGGCTGGAGGAGACATATGATCATCGCCGACGGCATCAAAGAGGCTATAAACACACCTTTTACCCAGAGCTGCAAACGCTTCGCAAGAGGATGGGGTTGAGGGGGCCCACCAGCAGTGGCGGGTGGACCAGGCGGAAGGAATTGGGGCATCAGCGTGGTACGCGTGAATGTCAAGGCATGGAAGAGCGAGAAGACAAAGTACGGCATCAACGCAACTTTGGAACATCCTCCGGTCAACGAGCACGCCCTAAAAAGTAAAAACATGAATCTTACTAGCAACTGGCTTGGAGCTCCACCAGAAGAACGCGAGGACAAAGTATTGAAGATTCTTTTGATTGGTTTGAGGACATGACGCGCCATTCGAAAACTCGAGAACGCACCTCATCTACCAACGCTTTCTGCAGGTAGGCGAGGTTAGGCTGGGGAGTCTAGAATCGGACAAGGTGAGAAAATCAAACACGCGACGAAGGAACCCGCACTTACCCCGAGAGATTTACTGCAAACACGCGGCGAAGGGGTGTCAGTAAAACGCCACGTCGATACCACGCACGAGGGCGTTACTCACTGGCACACTATCGCATAGCTGACAAGTGCACCCAAGAAACCCGCTGCACATGGCAAATAGGTCTTGGTGTCAACTGCGGCAGAATGAGCAAGGGTGAGAGCGTACCTTTGTACCACCATGCAGAGATTGTCGTAAAGGTGAAGGACGCAATGAAGTACCTCAATGCTGCTAGTAGAAGCAAGAAGTGACCGCCTGCCCATAGATAGTGCTGCACACGTCAATGTCAGTGTTCCGATTTGTTCAGAACATATAAGATTGAACGTAGGCGAAATTAGTCAACAAGGCGTTTCGAGTAAGAGGTAAAGGTTTACCTGAGTCGTTGCCATCGGTGCTGTGTGAGGTGAATTAGTTAGAAGACAGACAAAGTTGAGATAGAAATTTTGGGCTGATGTACTTAGCGGTGGCCTTGAGCTGACGGAGCGTTTGCCTGCTGTTCAGTTTAGGGCAGGTGTCGCGTAACCCTTTGTGAGTGTCTATGGGCGTCTGTTCAAACCAATTTTAATAAATTTTACAGCCTTCACTGCTTAGTACTTATGTATTTAATAAAATTTTCATCTGCGGTGAAAGCTACTTCCTGGATTGCAGTGAAATAAACGTCATGACATATAGTACGAACACAGGGCCATCGAGCTGCACGACTCCGAGTCCTCACCGACTCCACTGCTGCCCCAATGCTTTGGCCTTCTTCCGTTCCTGCCCCTTTCTATATATCTCTTTCTCGACAGCTTTCTTCCCCAGTGCGCCTATCCTGTGTTCCTTACCCCGTCTCCTCGAGTTATTTCTCCGCGAGCCTGCCTCCTCCACGGCGTCCGCTTCCTCACCACTCTCCGCACCTCCGCCAAGCGGCATGTCTTCCCACACTTCATCGTCCTCATCATCATCCACTTCGTCCCGTCTCCGCTTCTTCCCAGAACTAGATTTTCCGCTTCCACCCCCGATGTTGATGTTTATACGCGGTGGGACGGCAAAACCGAACGATTTCCCGACTTTTGCGAGGTCGAGCGCATTGATATCGAATATCTTCTTCAGCGAATACGAAGCGTAGGCCTGCAGGTAAGACCTGAACCCATCCCGCGCGGACTGGTGTAGGAAATAGTTCTTTTGTAGTAGCTTTTCCAGCTAGTTTTCAAGTTTTCAAACGCGTTAATCAAGGTTTACCGCAGCACATCGGGTGAAGTGGACATGCCTGACTCTGTACATTAGCTATCCGTTCCGAAGGGAACGTGAACTCGTTTAGAGGGACTTTCGCGTCCTTGAGATACCGCAAGAAGCCCAGCTCGCTCTCCAGCAGGAAAAGAAGACTCTTTCCCACTTTCCCAGCTCGCGCAGTACGTCCGACGCGGTGTATGTAGTCCCTTGGGTCGTCCGGGGGATCGTATTGGATAATCCAGTCTACACGAGGAATATCAAGTCCACGAGCGGCGACGTCTGTGCAAAGCAGGATGCCGGACTCTGCGTTGATAAATTCGAAGAAGGTATTGGTGCGTTTTTGTTGTTTTTGTTTGCCCTAGGTTGCCCTTCAGTCAGCGAGAAGTCTAAACATGTACGTATAAGATAGCGTACGTGTAGGTCGAGCACCGGTACATCAATATAGTTTAGCAGTTCTCCGTGATATTTGACAGAATTACAGCTGGAGAAGAAGACGATGATTTTCTGCTTCGATTTCTTTTTGAGAAAAGTGAACAAAAGGAGGAAACGGCGCTCAGACGAGCACACGACATAACCCTGTGAAAGTGTCGATACAGTGCTCGTTGCCTCTTCCTTGTCGACGTCGACGAGGAGGGGTCCAGGACGAAGTGATATGCGAGCGAGGTCTTGGACTTTTGTAGTTTGGGTGGCCGAGAAGAGCATAGATTGTCGACCATCTATCAAAGCAGTTAGTTGAAGCCGAAAGTCAGGCACACCCATGAGGTACCATTTGGAAGGATTGCAATGATTTTCTTCATTTCCTCCTCGAAACCAATCTCCAATATTCGATCGGCTTCGTCGACGACGAGTGCCTTGAGATTCCGGAAGACAAACCCTTTGGTATTCTTCGTTTATGAGTATTCATCATTCCCAAACTTGTGTGAATTTACATACTTCCAGGTGGTCGAGCAGCCGCCCTGGGGTCGCGACGACCAAGTTAACACCCTTCGCGAGCTTCTCTGCCTCCGCTCTCCGATTTGCACCGCCAATGACGATACCAAACGTTTGAGAATGATAGGCCATCAGGTCTTTTGCAACACCAAATATTTGCAGTGCGAGCTCTCGTGTTGGGGAGACAATGATGATACCAGTTCCTAAGTTGACCCAGATCAGGTTTAGTTAATCATTTCGACTGTACGGCGTAGAGTAAACGGAGTGCACCCACCATTTCTTGGCTTAAACTTCATCCGATGCAACAGCTCAACGGCAGGAATCAAGAATGCAAGCGTCTTCCCTGAGCCAGTCCGTGCAGCACCGAGCACGTCTTTCCCGGCCAGAAGTGGGGGAATGGTTTTTGCTTGTACGGGTGTCATGGTCTTAAACCCCATGTCCGCAAGGGCTTTGTTCGTCGGCTCTGAGAGCTCGAGTGAGGAAAATGGTTCGCGGCCGAGGACATCTTCCTGGGAGGTTACTGAGGTTATCGAAGGAGATTCTCCAGTCATTGAAGTCAGCTCAAAATCTTTTACAGCACCGAAGATACGTTCGTGAAAGACAAGAAAGATTGGATTGGATTGGATATAGTGTCGTACAGTCGCGATAGATATTTCATGTGATCGTGTATTTGCCTTACTATCGACCTGTCGAAAAACTGTAGCCTCAATTTCGGCAAACTCCGAACATCCAGCTGAGCGTCCATGTCCACCTCAGGTCAGTAGCTTGTGCCTGCAATCGCTCAAGCTCTCACAACTCATCTGCTAGCTTGCAAATTCAAAGAGCTTTCGTACATTGTCGTATCCGGTCTTTTTCTAGGACTGGGATACTATCTTGGATCACGCTTTGGTGCGAGGAACGTCCCTCCAGTGACCCCCACTTCGGCGGCCAAGCCAGAATTCAAGCTTAATGCAGAGGACAGCGATGAGGAAGAGGATGAAGAGCTAGCAGACGGTAATCTCTCATTCGTGAAGCCCCGCATGATGGACCAGTGCAAGCTCGTAGGCACCCATTAAATCCCCCGCCCCTCGACCTTGGATTTTACAGCATTGATGTTCAGGTGTTGGTCGTGCGGACGGATTTGAACATGACTAAGGGCAAGATCGCTGCACAGTATGTGACTATCTTGTATGAAGTAGCGCTTCTCTAACTCGCTTAGGTGTGGGTATGTGGAATAACTAGCTCACAGAGCACTGGTCGTGTAACCACAATATCCCTCACAGACACGCGACGTTGGCGTGCTACAAAGCGCTCACGAAAACAAACCCACAGGTAAGCTGAGTGGTCACGGTCTCGATGATTAATCACCGACATTGGCTTAGCTTGTGCAACATTGGGAGCGCACAGGGTATGTGTCCTACAGTCGGCTTAACTCAGCGTGCGGAAGGCTGACTCGAACAGACAAGCAAAAGTTGCCCTTAGAGGATCGTCAGAAGATGAACTCCTTGAGCTAGAGGCGATTGCAAAGAGTCTCAACTTATGCGCTCGCTCGATATTAGACGCGTGTGTTGCGTCTTATCCGTAGCACTCACTTCTTTTGTTAACCAGTGTGCATCCTTCTAGTGGTCGCACGCAGATCGCGGCAGGATCACGCACAGTTCTTGGAATTGGTCCCGGTGCGCTCACTTGCCTCTGACCTCTGAGCATCAAATTACTTGACTCATCTGTGTCTTAACAGCACCAGTGAACCTTATAAACCAGGTAACCGGACATCTCAAGCTACTCTGATCACCACTTCTAGTTGGGTGATAGCCGTGTGCTTTATACAGTCAAAATAGTGCTTCCCCACACCGCCAAGTGAATAGTCTGTGTATGATACTCGTGATATGAGTTCAGGATGTGGGGTATCCAAGGTCCCCTTTTGGTCTGGCTTTCTCTCTACAGAACAGAACCCACGCTGTTCCCACTGGGTGCATTTCCACCGTTTCCACCGTTGTCTGTTGGTTTCGCGTCAGCCTCGTTTTGCAATGCATGTGTTATACACACCCGAGTACATTTCCATCAAAGCGGGACGATCATTGGTGACCGACCCTCCCAATGCCTGGCCACCAGCTCCTGAGAACCCGCTGCCCACGGGTACCCTACTACCGGCACTGCTTCCTCCGATACTGTTGAGGGACGCGCTTCCCAAAGCTGCCCCAGATTGTGCGCTTCCCCCATTTCCTGCGTTCTCTTCAAAAAGATGTCGGACTCGTGATGTTGCGCGATCGAAGCCAGTCACTACTCACCAGACCCCAGCTTAAGTAGCTGTGGTTCAACTAATGCACAGCCTATGCTTGCGCACTCATTCGCATTGGCAGCGATAGACCCTCCTGATGCTTGACCTCCTGCACCTGTGTATGCACTCCCGATGCCATTACGTGCCAAGACGTCGTCGACTGGAAGTGCGTGCACGGCTGCGGCGAGTGCGACGAGGATGAGAGGGTAGGCAAAAGTAGAACGCATAGCGAATGATCAAGAAGAGTAAATTGAAGGGTGCAGGGGGTAATGAATGGTCAAGGGAGTTCTGACTGCTCTGGCAGAGTAAGATGGATATTTATGCGACTAGCGAATGTAGAGGCTGACAAGAAATTGAAATTGGGAGGCTGACCAGAACGCGTCGCGGTCACGTGAATTGATTTTCTATTTGGTAAAGGATATTACATCATAGCTACTTCATTTCAATATTTTGCTGTTCTAGACCACTGCGATTGAAAGTGTTGGACAACTGGCAGCATGTCGCAGTGGTGATCTCCCTGAAACCCTCCTCCTGCTCTTTGACTTATACCACATAAATATCACTGTCTATCCCCCTACCTCACAGTGATCAAGGCTCCTCCTTATCATGGCAACTAGTCTCACTATCGCCCGAGCATATCAATATTGTTTCGACACTCACCCCAATCGCACACTCGCCGTCACCGGTGGGACTCTCAATGCCTTGGGTGATATCGTCGCGCAGCTTTCCCAGAACGCAGTGAGCACTCAAAACCCAAACATCATATCTCTTATCTGTAGCCTGACTTCTTACCATTCACCGGCACAGCTTGTCGAAGATCGCGAGTGTCGACCAGGCTGGGACGCTGCGCGAACTCTCCGCTTCTTCTGCTTTGGGTTCGGTATAAGTATGCAGTTTGCTTTAATCTCGAGAAGTAAACCTTGAACCCACTTCTTCCGAGGCCCCCTACTTGGCAGGTGGAACCTTCTCCTTGAACGCAGGTTTCCGCTGCGCAGACGGCGGACTCACAGAGTCAGCTTCAAGGCCTTATCAAAGAGGGTCGCTGCTGATCAGTTCATAATGTGAGCTTACTGCAACGCCTTAAATATGGAAGTTATCCAGACCTCACCCCGCACACAGGGCGCCACTTGGTGTATGTTCCGAGATACTCTGATGATGCCTATCTTTTATTTTTGGCATGTACAGCTCGCGATATTCGTTGGCGCTATAGGTGTCATGGAGGGCCGAAGTACAAATCAAATACGAGAGAAATATGCTGACATGTACCCCACCATTTTACTGAGTAACTGGAAAGTCTGGCCTTTAGCACAAGTAAGCATCGTCCAATGTTTTGTCATTCTGGATCTGACGTCGTATTTTTAGTTGATAAATTTCCGATACATGCCTTTGCCGTATAGGATACCTTTCCAATCCGCCTGTGGTGTTTTCTGGACCCTCTACTTGTCCACATTGAACGCCAGGTGGGTCTTCCTATTCTCTATTTCTGAAAGTTGGTATCTGAGGCCGCCCTCAGGGAAGATGAAAGCCAAGATAGAGAAGCTGCAGTGCGGCAGAGGCTGCACTAGGTATCCATGGACTCATTTACCTTGGCCCGGGGGCTTTGTTGTCGGCATAGCAAAACCGTACTTCACCTTACTAAATTTACTGATAGTGTATCCTAGGTTTCTCTTCACTTTCGTTTTCTCTGTTTAACAAATTGAGGTGGTTGTCCTTGAGCACAGAAACCAAATTGACACATTCTTCCGAGTTGGCGCTCGATATAAGTGTTTTCCTACTGATCAGTACAAATAAACCTGTATCCCCAATCATGTCTGCCCATACTTCGGCTTGAAGAACGCGGGTGGAAGCTTTGAGAGCACATCCACCAACGGCCGTTCTACCAGCATCATCTCTCCAGGGCCCAAGAAGTCTAACGCAAGTATGGGTCGATAATGCGTGACCATGCGCAAATTCCGCGCTTCGTATGCACTATTTTGGAGGTCCGGACGTGGAGCAAAGCCCTGATGTTGCTGTTGATGCTTCACCTCGGACTTGCGACGTTTTCGCGGTTCGGTGTATTTGCCCAGCCAGTCAAGTTTGAGTTTGCAGAGCCAGGAGGAGCCCCAGAATACGGCTTCTTTTTGGGAGGCTAGAGAGGTGGGGAGCAGGGGAAGGGGATTCTGTGACACGTCAGTCATCTCGACATCCCCATTGACGAGAGGACGCGGAGGCGGGGGTGTCGCTGGCTCAAAAGTAACACCAACCACGGGATCCGGGGTGCCGAACAGTTGTTTTGGGATGCGAGAGTTGAGGTCATGTGCCCATATGGGCACTTCACTGTGTTCGACATCGTAGATGTGGATCGTGTTGTTTGGGAGAACGGTCATGAGAAGCTGCGGTCTCTCTGGAGTGAAAGTCATGACGTTTGGTGGGTGGGGTAGAGAGGGTAGGGTTGTGTGGTACTATGCGCAATGCGTTAGCATGGCGACTTCACTGATATGGGGGGTAGCGTACCTGGACCGAGTCAAGATTGAAGACAAATGTGCGGCATAGATCATCTGAGGTCGCAAGCCATTGTCCGTCTGGGCTTACAGCCATGCGCACGACAGAAGGTAGTCCATTAGATTCAGGTGTTATCTCGTCGCCATTGCCATTGTCGTCTGCATCTTGCGACTGACTCCTGATCGACCCGCGGACTATCCGGCCGCCGCTGAATGAGCTTAGTTTTCGATGCTGGTCGAACCGTCTCAAGACGTTGGGCTGCTCGGTGCTCAGGTCAAGTACGAGGATAAAAGAGGTTGTCGCAGAGGCTATGACCATTTTACTCGAATCAGGAGTGAAGGCGAAGCAACTTCCGCCTGTCGAGCGGGGTTCTTTCAAGCCCGAAGTGGGTATGTGCGCCTCTAACACAGAAGTAAGCGAACGGACCCTGCTTGGCTTCACGTCCCCTGAATGCTGATGGGGTGAATACGGTGACTTGAGTATATTTGCAACGTTGAAGGAGATGAACATAAACTCACTGTTTTGCTCAGTTCGAAGAGCTTTGTTTCGTATAAATCTGAAGCAACGAGCCATCGTCCATCGTCTGAAAGCGCGCTCGCTATGAGATTCGTATGCACGCTCAACTCCATCTCAAGCACCCTTTCCCAACCCTCCCTTGACTCGGGATCTGTAGAACTGTCCATGCCGTCGATCACCATCGCTGTGCTCGGGATATCGAGCACGCGCCAGATGTTCAAACCAGTCTCGTGCATACACGACACAAGCCTTGCTTTCCTTGATATGGAAACGACAGAGTAATACGGAATGCGCCGATAATACGAGTCCTCGAAAGTTGCCGCGACGCTAGTCGCTAGTGGGTTCACGACGCGAGCCGCCACAGTAGACGTTGTCACACTTGTAGGCAAAGCGGGAGTCAAGACCACGGACATGTCCAGGCCCCCGGAGACGAGAATAGGCGCGATGCAAGGTAATCCAGGGGAGGGTTTTCGTCTGTGTGCTGGCGGGAGCGCACTGTAGGGTGGCCACATCGCCAGAGCACGCACGTCGTGCGAATGCATTCGTCGAGACGCTGACTGGATCCATCGTCCAACGGAGGCGCTCAATGTCGTCGATGATGTACCTGCCGTGACGTAGTTGAACTGGACTATTTTTTGGTCTACGCCTGAGGTAAAAACGGTTGTTCCGTCTGGTCCAATTGTGAGACAGAGCACGTCGGCGCCGTGTGCAACGAAGCTGTGTATTTGGGTGCAGGTCGTCAAGTCCCAAAATTTAACTGTACCGAGCGAGTCTCCAGAGATGATGGTTCCGTCTCTATGGGATGTTCAGTTCATGCACGCTGCTGACAGGACGGAATCACGCTCACGCTAGCACTCCAACCGTCCAGACGAGAGTTCTCTCTCCTTTCATTTTGTCCGTTCCCATGCGATCCGTAGGCCGCCCAGTGGCAACATCCCACTTGTTCAAACTGCTGTCTGAGCCCCCAGTCACAAGCCACGAATCGGCCCACTCATCCTCTTCATCATCACTATCATCCCCGCTATCCTCCTCTTTTTTTATTTTGTTCCCTGTTGGACTGTTGGTTTTCGGTTTCGGCTGTCGAGGTATTGGAGGGCCCCATGCAATGCTAAGGATGCGAGTTTTAACGCGATCAAAGCGACGATGGTGCTGAAGCGTGTCGGCTACAAGAGAAAGAAGTCGTACGGAACCATCTTCGCACCCTAATGCCAGCATTGTCGACGCGGGGTTTGCTGCCATACTCCATATCGAGCCTCCTTGGGAGCTGATTGTCCTCTGCAACCATGAAGCTTGAGACTACTAGCATTCGATACCGAGATAAAACGCACCCTGACTGAGCTCCTTGCAATATCCCATTCCAAGAGTTCACTTCCACCACCAGAGCTGAATAAGCGAAGATCTGAGCAAGAGGGAAGATTGTCCGACGGGAATGTATCCGGATATCGTATGGTCAATGCCACTGAGTCAACTTTTGAAGGGCAAGGCCCGGGAAGGGTCTGTAGTCAACACCTCTGAGTACTCCGCTCCTCGGGGAGATAAGATCTAACAAACGCACCTTGCGTATGTGCCATGCCTGTGGTGCCTGTGGTTCGCCATCTTGTCCGGTCCACTCAAGCAAGTCTATATTTCCATTCGCATGTCCTACAACTAGCGTCCCAAACCCCCCTACTCGATCACGTTCGCGCTCCTTCCCAGCTTTCCTAGTCCTCAGCGATGGAAGCGGGGAGGGGGGAAACGCGAGGGCAGTGATCGGTGAAGGTGAGTAGTCGACGAACCTGCATCGGTGAAGCGCGATAGGGAGCGAGTTTTCTGTCATTGTACGCTACAACGAGCGGACGGTGGTCGAGATGTGTACTTCACAAGCAAGTTGGACCCATACGCTTGCATGCACATCGACTTCAGACTTTTTTGCTGCTTGCCTTTTCGGGATGTGTCGCTATGATCACGTGGGCAACGTAGGCCTCGGAAGAAGTTTGAGTGAACTTCATAATTTCATTGCATAAATCATTCCTCCTCGTCCCAAGTACCTCACTTTGTTTCCTCAAAATGTCGCTCTTCGGTCGCGGTTCATCAACACCCTCTGGAGGTGTCAACAATGAGCGTATCGAGATGGCCATCAACGAGTAAACGTTTCAACTTTTTGTTCTTGCATCGCACTGACTCTCCCCGAGAATTGACATGGTCTCAGACGTTTTCAACCGTATTGTCTCGTGGGTCAACTCAGTTGGTGTTATGGGTTCATGCTCATCGTTTGCCTAGGTCGTGTCACAGCAAATGCATAAGTGCACGGTATGCAGAGGGTGACCTCAACAAGGGGGAGAGCGTTTGCATTGACAGATGCGTCGCAAAGTTTTTCGAGGTCAACAGGAAGGTTGGCGAGAAAATGCAAAGCGCAGGGGCCAATGCCCAAGCAACGGGTGCCAGTACCTTCTCGCTATAAGAACTTATCCTCGTAGTCTCTGGTGGGTCCTAGTAACTCTTGATATCTCGCGCGCTCACAGCTTATCATGACAAACAAAAGCTCGCTAGACCCAGACAATGGAGTATGCCCATGAACCCAAATTCACTTTAGACTATGCATGCATACACGAGCGGTGTTGCCAATCAGCGTTTCAGCTCTACTTGGCGGAGCCGGGGAAGCACTCAGCTAGCGTCTTGGAGTGCTTGTTCTGCGCATGCTCTTCTAATCTGTAATGCACGCATGTAAATGACATCAGTTATGAAGCACTACTCCTTCACCAAAGGGAAATTCGTAAGGATATGGAGTAGGGAAAAGACTTACGCAGGAGCGCGAGTAGTTAATAGCTGGAGAAGGAGAATGGTCAGTAACTGAAAGGGACAGAAGTCTGTGATAGGGCGCACAAAGGTCTGTCTGCAAGTTTGGCAAATGATGTTCTTGGCAGCTTCGTTGACCTTTGTGCGACTAGTGGGACCTTTGTCTGCCTGCTTGGCGGCATTCCGTTCACGTTTCTGAGCAGCTTTAGCGCCCTGTAATCAGTTGATTATGTGTGACCGTGTTTTGTGTATTGGCTAGGATCCACTCACGTTACCCATTATATGCCAGTAGAAAACAGAAAGCGAGTGGTGAGCTGGTGTAGATGGTATCACGAATTCAAGCGCGCCTGCGAACTTGGTGCATGTACAGATCATTATGTAATATAGATAAGATTATAGTAAGATATTGATTAAATCATTATGCCTTGGTTCTGAACCAGACACTTGTGTCCGGAACTCACAGATACACCCTATGATATAGATTTCACGGGAGTACAGCCCTGTAACCAGCGGACGAGCTTGACTTCGCTCAAACATCCCACATGGCGTTCACTGGAAGTTCCACGGACTGTTCGTGACAGCACGGATCATCCATCCACTCGAACTTGCCGCTGTCAGCAGTGCGAGAGCGACCCGAGTCACCAAAGATTTATCATATAAGCACTATTTTTACCATAGCTAACCGGGTATCTACTGCTCCTTCTTCTTGAACCACGATGGATCCAAGGCTTGAGACCATCATCAACCAAGTCAGAGTGGACGTTCTCACTTCTACTCAGGACGTCGACAATGCAGCGCAGCTTAACGAGGTGTCCAGGAGCTTCGTTAGTAAGTCTTATGTGATCACTTCTCTGAGCTTTCACTGATAACGATGTGTGGCAAGCCGACACAATCACAGGTTTAGTCAGTTCGTCATGCACAGTGTCCTTGAAACTGAGGTGTTCGTCAAGTACCCACGAAGGAAATGTATGAGTATGCTATGCGGGCGTCGCTCGGAGATGCTGTTTATAATGAACCTTCGACCACCGCCTTGGAGGAACACATCGCAAAACTTACTGGAAAGCAGGCAGCCCTCTTCGTGACGAGTGGGACGATGGGCAATCAATTAGCGATACGAACACATCTGCACCAACCACCATTTTCGATCGTTAGTGATGTACGAGGGCATATCAGTGTGTATGTCGTGGAGCTTTTATGTTGGACATGGCGCTGACCTCACATCATAGGTACGAAGCCGGAGGGGCTGCCCTGCACTCAGGCGCACATACCATTACCATCACCCCATCAAATGGTCTGTTTCTGTGCAATTGAGGTTCTCACCGTGTTCTCAACTCATTTCAAGGCCACCACCTGACTTTGCAGGATATAGAGGCTCATGTGGTGTTCGGGTCTGACATCCACACGTAAGCACCAACTCCTTGCTTGCTCGCATTACTTGATGTCACCATGTAGTGCACCAACGCGTCTCATATGTCTCGAGAACACCCTGAACGGCACAATCTTTCCTCAAAGTGACATTGTCGAAATATCCAACTTCGCCCATGAGAACGGTATCCTGATGCACCTCGATGGAGCCCGTCTTTGGCACGTAGCTGCCGAGACGAAGACACCAATGTCGGAGCTCTGTGCCCCTTTCCACTCAATCAGTCTCTGCTTCAGCAAGGGTCTTGGTGCTCCCGTTGGAACCTGCCTTGTCGGGCCAAAAACCTTCATCGACAAAGCTCGTTGGTTTCGCAAGGTTTTCGGTGGGGGAATGCGACAGACTGGGATTCTCGCGGGCTCGGTGGCTTACGCACTCACGCATAATTTCCCGAAACTACCACGGGTGCATGAACTCGCGAAACGCCTTCAGCAAGGCTTGGAAGAACGTGGTGTCGGCATATTGTATCCTGCGGAAACATGCATGGTAAATCATTTCTTCTTCGGCCGTGGTGCAATGCCAGCTTACAAACACTGCACTGTCAAGGTGTTTTATGACCCCTCTACAATTGGACTTGAGTATTGGGAGATAGTGGAACGTGCTGCTGTACTTCCGAATCCAATAACCCTATCCGGCTCACGGCTTGTCGTGCACATTCAGACATCTAACGAGGCCGTCGACGATTTCTTGGAACTCGTCAGCACGCTGAGGGACGAGAAGACGAAAGCAGGCTTCGTACTGTCTACTGGCAAATGGTGCGATGAAGAATGTCTATGCGAAGGCAAAAAAAGCATAGAGCTATATCCCCCCATGGCTGGCGCTAAGGGGTTGCAGTCGAATGAACAAGACTACAGAAAATGCAGTTCATACTGAACTGTTCTTCATCAAGCGGTAACTTACGACACAAGTAGAATGCTAGATACTAGACGAGAGTTCACGCTCAGATTGCAATAGAAAACGATGCTATCCTGTGTCTTCGTTGGCTATATCAGCCAGCTAATATTTAGATCTGTCGTTACCGAATTATCCATTGTTGGTATGCCATCATCAAGTGGGCCATCTCACAACTAGTACCACAAGGGATCAAGCATAGGCCCTTGGGCGCGTTATTTTACCACTTAGTTTCTATACCCGCCCGTCGACAGTGAGGGCGGCAGAGCATCAGGACCGTCTCCACAGGTAATATTGATATCGTCGGTCAACTCCAGCTCGATTGTAGATCCTTTGGTGAAAACATCCCAATCGAGGTAGCAGTTTGACTTCCAAGGCTGACCGTCGATGGTCACGCTCTGCGCGAATCCTCTTAGACCAATATATGCACTACACATGGAAGTGATTGAACAGACCTTGACGAAAACATGGCCACCTTTGCCGTCCTGTGGGTTGCCCTGGAAATTCTTAGCGACGATGGTGGTAGTGGTGTTAAGAAGAGGGTTAAAGAACGAGATTTTAGGGAAATGTGGCGAGGCGAGAAGGAACTGGTTGGTCGCCGGAAGAGGGTACATGCCAGCAAGGTAGAAGACAGCGTAGCTGCCCATTGCCCCGGAATCTGGAGGCCAGGGTTGGTTTTTCTTTTGTGTGGAAGGAGTACGAGACGCACCATCATTTCCGGGAAGTCCGCTGACAGTGGTGTTGTAGGACTCGGCGATGATCATACGAGAGCGCTGAGTGCTCAGACCCGGGCGATTGGCATAGTGGTACATGAAGGGAATTTGTTGAGCAGGCTCATTCGTGACATCGAAGTAATTCTGGCCGTCAAATGGTTAGTTTTAGGGTTCAGACTGCTGTTGATATTCGAGCGAGCTACCTGGTCGATGATCACGTTGAGACGGTTGATGAAGGACTCATTCCCGCCTTGCATTGTGATGAGTTGGGCAGTATCGTGAGGAACGTACTATGCAAATGAGGGTCAAGTCTGTCGCAGAGGCGATGTGCCCTGGCATACCTGGGAGTACTGCACACCGATGCACGTGAGCCAGCATCAGGCAACTATGTAGATGTGGCACTCACAACCATGGGAGAAGACTCGTAGAAACCATCGTGGTTGGTGGGGTCGAGATAACAGGTGGAGTGAAAGGGGTCATTCACACTACAGTGACGAGGATCGGTATAGTTCCATTGGCCATTGGCAAATCGAGGCTAGTGATGTTATTATCTCGAAGAGAAAACAGTTGACAATCCCTCACCTGCATCATACCCTTGATTTCTGGGTAACCAAGAAGAGACACGTTGTAATTCCAGACATTGATGAAGTTTCCGGCGCGTTGTTGGTACTGAAGACGCATGAGTAAAGGATACTTGTGAGCCAACGTGGTGAGACCTTCGTAACATCGTCCGTCTTGTTTAAGAGCTTCGCCACCTGAGAAATAGTGAAGTCGCTGAAAGCATGCTGTAGAAGATGAACAATTGGTGTGAGAAACGTCGTAACGAAAGTTGCTCCGGTGTCACACCTCAAGGGTCCTGGACACTTGCTTGGTAGCCGCACCCCCAGATATGTAGATATCCGACGGAATGAAGTCTGCGTAAAGAGGTTCCGTACAAACAACGTACAAGCAGGGATGCTGAGAGACTTGCTTACTGTATTCCTTCCAAACGCTCGTCAGCCTTCCTTGGAGATCCCAGTTAGGGGGTTGGGCTTCAGCGTCAGCGATGAGAGCAGCATAAAGGGCATCAACAGAGACGTTGAGAGCAGGCGCATATTCGTGGAACCTGTAGTGGCAGCATATCCATATTTTTATCGAAAAAGGCGGCTAGCAGAACCCACTTGACGAAGAACTCTGCGAGAATGGGGTCCCCGTCTACCAGTGGGCACTGTGAATACGTCATACAAAACTTTACGACAACCATTTTGCTCACTGCTGCCACCTTGGATATACTGCTGAGTAGTTGCACCACGACACTCAGGCAACCACCCTATAGGAGGTCAATCAAGTGTCAGGTTGCCAATACGACCGTCTGTTACCTTCATGCTGCTGGATGTTGATCATCCCACGGACAATCCGAGCGAACTCTTCGGGGTCATGGAGCGACATCAACGGATACAAAGTGCGGTAGGTATCCCACTAAAGAAAACTTGGTTTGACCTCATCATAGCATAAAGAGGCCAAGGACTTGCGTTGCAGTAGAAAGAGTCATAGTATGGCTCAGTAGAGTTCCATTTTGGGTTCTCCCCAGTGTCTGAGGAATAATAAACACATGCTCCAAGAATCATAGACAATACTTACAGTCCGCAGGGGCAATGTGGGTGCGATAGAGCTTCAAAGGTACATGAGTCAGGACATACCAGAGGCGAACACCGACTCACGGATGAGTAGAAGAGATCGACGATCTCTGAGTCAATGCCCTGTGTATCAACTTGTATTCGAGACAGCAAATCATTCCATGCATTGCGTGCAGTTGTCCAGGTGCCGTCAAAGTCAAAGTTGGGTATTTCGGACTCGGCATTGTAGCAAGCTTGATCAGAAGAGAGGAAGGAAACACCAACACGAGCCAAGATTGTGGTCGTCTCTTCTGAGCTATTGGAGGACGGTGTGAAACTGAGCAAGGCGCCCATCTCGGTAACGAAGCCTGCGAGGGAATTTGGTAGGCATTAGACTCGTATAATAACATGAAGCCTCATACTTGCCATGATACAATTGCGAAAGTTGCGTGCTGTACTGCACAGGTTCGTTGCCAGCATACACACCATACTCTGCAGGGCTATCGAAGGTGTAACCATCTCCTTTGAAGTCAACACAGGTGTAGACAGTGTAACGTTCTGGGCCGAATGAAGACGCGAATCTTCCACTACCTTCACCAGGAAATACCAACACTGTACGCTTTGGAAAAACTGATTGTATTACGCACCAGTGACGCGCCCAGTGATGGGATCGACATTCGCAAATGGTTCCGTGTTACTGCTGAGTCCATCATTTGTGATGTCCACGAGGATGTGGGGTTTGCGGGATGACGCTGGGAACGTGTATCTGTGCAACGCGGCACGACGGGATGCAGTCAGTTCGACACGAACCCCAGTCGACTGAACGATAGATTGACCCTCCAGGATGAAAGAGAACAGCAAAAGTATTTACCAAGTTGCTGGCAAAGTAACCCGGAGAGCCTGCATCATCTGGAGAACCTAACAGTAACCCTTCAGCCACGACTTGCAAAGCCCGAGACCCAGAAGACAACGGACCATCGGGAAGAGTCTTGCGTAATGACTTCCTCGTAGCGATAGATGTCTGGCAAGATGCGAAGCCATCACATTCAGGGATGGGCCAAAGCTTGAAATTAGACAGCGATGCGCCCTAAGAGCGCGATGTGATTAAAGTAAGCCCCTGACACCTAACTACAACTCACACCACCAGTTCCGCTATCATGCAACTGAGAAAAGCCAGTGACATTGAATGTGGCATTGGCATCGTAGCCTGCTTGCTATAGATAATATCTGGTAAGCACCATGTTCAGTCGAATGATGTCAAAGAAATGTACATTTCCAGGGGAATCTGTGTCTAGTCCGACCTTGATCATTCCATGAGGAAGGGTTGCGCCTTGAACGATTGTTCAGGACCATTCCATCGAAAATAAAGAAATGAATGTCACCGGGGAAGACATGACCACCGTTGGTAGAGCCCACGAAGACATTGACATGACTGACAGGATCAGTGACCGTTGAGTTATTAGAAGAGTTGAAAGTGGATGGAATAACTAATTTTGGTCGAGAATGGGCGGTTAGGCCTGCAAGGGAAAGGGCAGGCAACAATGCGAGAGATCGCACCATGTTGACTGCGAATGGATGGTGAAGGTCATAACCATGGATCTCCTTCAATTATAAGTGAATTAGATGATCGAACCAGACTACTTTCAGCAATTAGCCTGATCAGATAGTACAACACGATGGTCGATGGTGGGTTCTGGATGAGCATTCTGGAAAAAGCATGTCATCTTTAACGTACTATTCTCGCACAAAATGCGAAGCTGAATGACGTGGTCGTAAGAATCCGCCAAATCGGATTGTGCGGTGTAGAAAGCATAGAAGGAATATAATGGAAGTTGATATATGTTGGCTTCGAAGGCTACAGAAGGATACCACTTGACCAGGCTTGACCTCTGCTTGAACAGAGTGATTTACGAGTGAGGGACGCCACAATGCATAGTACTTTGTAGGTGTGAGAGAGGGCTAGTGAAGAAGATGAACCACCAAACAACCCGGAGAGCCCAAACTAATGAGCTCTCCGTGCTGAGTCGATAGGCATTGTCACCGGCCCGTGCCTGAGACGTCAGTCCTTAGTTGACCACGAGCTTGCGGCTTGAGACTGCCAGGAGCAGTGTTGGCAATGCATCCAGAAGGGCCCGCTACGGAATTGGGGAGGGTGGAAGTCACGCTTGGGGGGGGGTGGGGTGTGGGGTGAATGTAGTGGTCATGGGCGACTTCCCCTCGAGGTCGAGACCAGGATTAGATGACATATCCCTGTGAAATGGGTCAGCACCAAGTATGACAGATCAATACTAGGGCTGCCAAAGTTCAGTTCAGAACCCAAGGTTCAGGTTCAGGTTCAGGCACCTTGTATGTACTTATAGTTGGTCCAAACCAGTCCAAACCCTCTTGAACCTCGAGATGCTCAATTTTCAATCTCCTTTGAGAGTGGTCCCACTATATGAAGAGTTTGTCATATCCCGAAACTTTCCCTACCCATACGACACACTTCCAACCCCATCCCGAACCCCGGACTTTACCTTGGAAGATTTTCATCTCGACCTTATATCCCAATATCCCGAATCCCGAATTCCTGTCCTGGACTTTCGTACTCCTATCTCAGCTATCTCTTGACATATGTTCCTCCCTTTGACATCCCTTGACACTTATAGTTCCTATCAATAATTCCCTTCCCCCTGCTTCACAATGATTGCGCCATCGTCCTTAGTTATCATTCCATCATTCTGATGCCATTCTGATTCACCCTTACTATACTCCGGAAACCCAAAACCCCCACTTGTCCAATATACTTCAACAGTTTTATATCTTCCGGACTCTTCAGTATATAAACCCATCTGTATGTAAGCTGACATGACATCATTTCAATACAACATCATCAGACAACTTGAAGTACTCGAATATCATTGGCTCTGTTCTACTCACAGAACATATATATACTACTTACTGCTGTCCATGTACATCATCTCCTTTTACCCCCATTTAATCCCATATGCTCATACACATTCTGTCTTGTCTGATCTCTCTTAGTGTTTCCCCCCTTTGTGGGAGGTTTCCACTTTTTTTGAATGTTCTCAAGTGTTTTATATCCATTCCATCTTATGTTACTGCACTGCTGCACTGTCCGCATTAACATAAATGCAGCATCCATCTGTGCCATATCAACTGCTGCCGCTATCTTCTGATTCTTCGTGCTTCTTATCCTTATCGTTGTTAATGCAAACACACCGACAAACTTGTGCCTTGCTTAGATCACAGCTTTCCCCTTCGTCACACTCTTCTCCACTCCCATCCCCACCTACACTGTCCAACTGCATTCCCATACCATGTAACTCACCACTGCCATCCACGCCTACCAACTCGGACTCCTCTTCCTCCCAACCTACAAAAGATTGTCTCGCAAACATGATGGGGAAAGGGAAGTTCAAGCAAGGTGCCACACATAAGGCTCCGTTAATCACGGTGGGCGAGTTAACACCAGAGGCCATATAGTGCTTTGGTACCATAGCATATGGACAGCCGAGGTTGACAAATAGCCATGGCTCACGGGCCAGCCGATTGTTGGCCGACCTATGAGTGCAACTCATAGGGTACGGATGGGCCAAGGAATGGATTATCCGTAGGCCTCGGGTGGGCCAAGGGAGGGACAACCCAAAAGTCATGGATGGGCCAAGGGATGCACAGCTCAAAGGTCTCGGGTGGGTCAAGGGATGGGCAACCCATAGGTATTAGATGGGCTGGTGGATATTTAAATAGGTATTTCATCAGTAATGGGTGGAACCATTGAATGGTGGGTGTCATCTGAGTGGGCCAAGGGATGGGTGGCCCATAGGTGTCAGATGGGCCGAGGAATGCATTCCCCAAAGGTCTTGGGTGGGCCAAGGGAGGGGCAACCCAAAAGTTGCGGATGGGCCGAGAGATGGGTGACCAGAAGGTCTTGGGTGGGCTGAGGCATGGGTGACCTGTAGGTGTCAGATGGGCCGAGGCATGGGTAACCCATAGGTGTTGTATGGGCTGAGGAATGCATGCACCATAGCCCTCAGGTGAGCCAAGCAATGTGGCCCCCAAAGGTCTCGGATGGACCAAGGGAGGGGCAACCCAAAAGTCCCATATGGGCCAAGGGATATTTCAATAGGATTTCGTTAGTAATGGGTGGGCCCCTGGAATGGTGGTGAGTATGTACTGTGGGGATGGGGTGAACCGAGGGATGAGTGATTTCATAGGTCTCCTGTGGGCCGAGGTATGGGTGACCCATACTTCTTGGGTAGGCCGATGGATGGACAGCCTGAAGGTCTTGGGTGGCCCAAGGGATCGGCAGCCCTTCAGTATTGGATGCACCAAGTAATATCCTAATCTCTATTTCACAACAAATGAGCCATTCCATTTGACTGGTTGTGACAGTAAGCTATGCATATGAGGTGGGCCAAGGCATGGCCCCTAGGTATGGGACGAGGCAAGGAATCCCATCAGCTGCAGGGATCGGGAATCCTGCCGTAGTCCATAGGCATTGTCCCAAACAATTTCAAATCAACTGCCGAGTTGACAGCAGCCCCCTTGGCTGAGTGATCTACATTCCATTCAATCTACTTCTACAATGGACATTCCATCTCATTGGAGACTTTGCATGTCTGATATTATTGCCAAATACATGGTCGAGTGATTCCTGGAAGCCATTGGCCACCCTGCCAAACCTACTCCTGCACTACCCAATACATGCATTCCTTTGCTGGCTCTCTTCCAAGCCAATAGGATAGCCCATTCAATGGCAAGGGCTTATCAGAATCAAAGCAAGTGATCTCTGAGTACATAGATATCTATTAATATTATCTCAGGGAGCTTCCCCATAGACATCTGAAGGATGGCCGAGATGTTGGGGTTGAAGGAGACTGGAACAAATCCAGAAAGAGAAAAATTGTTAAAGGACAGATTCCCCATGGAGCAGGAAGAGGAGATTGACAAAATACAGTGAACTCCGGAACCGGAACAACGAACCCTGCATTTCCGGAACATCGGAATCCACGTTCCGCATGTCCGGAATGCTGGAATGCCTACCTCTGCTCCACTGCCAGGCGGAACCTCTCAGAACTTCGGAACCTTGGAATCTCAGAATCTCAGAATCCACTCGGAATCATTCCGGAATTCATGTAGACATGCAAACCCTTATTGTATTGCATCATCCTTTACTTGTCATCATCCGCAAGCCTCCAGGGACACTCCATCACTTCCTTACATTGCTTAATTCCAAATTCCTCTTGTTCCTGTTCCTATTCCCTGATTATCATTAGCGAGCGCTTCTCTGCCCACTCTGTTATACATATATACTTAGTTTTTACTTCGGATTCCTCAGTTGTTGTTGCCCCCTCTTTGGCAGCGGCTGAGTCTGGGCAATCACTGCCCTCTTATAGTTTTTGTCAGAGATGTCAGACCCAACCCTTCTATTGGACCAGACTGGGGTAATCCTGGCATGGTATCTGCCTGGGGTACTATCCAAAGAGTTCCAGGTGAGCTCCCCAAGTTAAATTTCCATAGATGCCTCATTGATGACTTTGGTTAGTGGGACTGTTCCTGAAACCTGGAATTGCTATTCCCAGATTTATCCAGGAGTGTCAGCAACTCCAGGTCTTGGAGGACCAACAAGGCCCTGTTTGAGGGAGAGATCACAGGTGCAATTGAATTATCTCTGGCTTGGTACCAGCAAGGTCAGGTGGTAAGAACCTTTTGGCTGCATTCACACCGAAGCCATCCTGATGGAACTAGCCATTTAGACATCAACCCAAGGTATAGGCCCTCCTCAAAGACTCCCATGGCAATTCTGGACCTTGGGAATGGCTCAGAGCTAGCTCCCTGCAGACTGCAGACCTTTCAGCAGCCCTGCTTGTCATGCATCCAGACCTCTATGCATCTGGAAGGGAGGCCCTGCTGAAACTGGCCAAGTCCAATGAAGACACCAAAATGAAGGCTGTCCTTTCCAAGTGGTCCTCAGTATATTCAGTAATGTCGGTCATTGTCAATCGGGCCACCCCTTTCCATCAGGATCTCAACTGTAGGGCTCAGTGGTTGGACATGTTGACTACCATAGGGGGGGATCCTGACCTACACATAGATTTGGATAGCATTGGGGTCAGGCTGGGGTATGGGCCTGGCACCCTACTGGGAATTTCTGGAAAGGTACTTTGGCATGGGGTGCCACATTTGGTTTCTGATAGGGTTTTCCTGGCCTACCATATGAGAGATAATGTCCATGAGGGGGTGGGAGTTTACAGATGTGATTGGGTCAGACAGGGGGACCTCCCTCACTTATTATACAAGTTGGCAGTGTCTATGAACATTGCTACAGAGTAAAATACAAGTTCCCTACATGAATGGCCACTGGTATCTAGAATTCCTGTCAGAGGATTGGATCTCTGCAAGGATGTCCTCAGGAGACCAATGTTCCTCCATCTGCACTATCCTTTCCATGGTCAACCACATCTCATCACATACTTGGGTGAGCTCTCTGGACAAAGCCATCCTTGTCTCCATAGCCTGCCTGTGTGCCAGCTCAATCCGTTGTTGGTTGGTGAAGATTGGTGGAGGGCCTACTGGAGTGATTAAAAGCTAAACAACAGGGAATGAGTCAAGTGTGACAGGTGAATGGACTGAATGGAAACTTACCCTGGCATATTGAGGCATGAATTGAGCATGAAGCTCATGGAGATCATTCCACGGACATTGTGCATAGATCTCCGGAAGTTGTTCCATGTGGTCCGACCACCAAGGCCACGGAAATCCTGGGTCAGTTGTCACCAGCTGATACTCCCGATTGGGGAATGCGGCATCAGCATGTTCAGGATCGATGATCATCTGAACTGTATGGGGGATGTCTAATGTCCACCCATGCATTACCACAGTTGAGATTAGCCAGGTGGCCATGGCCTGGGAGCAGGGTAAGATCAGACAAAAGCATACTAAATTAACACCTACCACTTCCGATGGCAGATTTCTCCTTTGTTGATCAGGGTCGAAGGAGTCGGATTGTAAGGCCCGTCGGATAAATTTGAATCTCAGGCCAATGTACTCCAGCATGTCCTGGAAACCTTGTTGGGTTGGGGTGTAGGATGATTGTGGCATTGTGAACATGATGGGTAAGTAAGAGGATTCAGTCTAGGGTTTTTTATATTGCAGAGATGAACTGGAAACAATATACATCACAATAACCCAACAGTTCATTGCAAATACATCCAAATCCGGCTTCTGCTAATTTTGTAACAACTCCTTACAATGATTCCAAAGTCTCTTGAAATTGGCCTAAGTCCTGGCTACATAGCAAGCATGTCCCACCTGGCCTTGCCTCTCAGAGGCCTGCAATAGGGCACCCCATGACCTTGCCTTGTAATTGAAGAAGTTACTTGTCCATTGCCCTTCTGCTCTGAGGAGCTCTACTTCCTCTTCCCATTGGTCCTTGAGAGCCTTTGCTCTGAGCCAATGACCCCAATAAACTGAAGTACCCAAAAGTGTTAACTCAATCCATGAGCAACTGAAATTAAGATTGAAACAACATACATTCAGACATCCAATCATTCAGTTCCGAATCCCTTTGCACATCCATGGTCCAGAACCAGGCCAAGGTGGAGTCCCAATTGCCCCGGGCATTTGGTTTGGATACTGCAGTACTGACCTTGAGGTGCTCAGGATCAAGTGGCCTATACTGGATCAGAGTGTCTTTGTTGGTTTCTAGTGATATCATGGCTCTTCGGCATCATCATCAGATCCTTGAGTGTCAACCTGTCAAGTCTGGGTTCAATCCCAGAATTCCCGGATAGTCCGGAGCATGCAGAATGGCGGGGTTGGTCGGGAATCCCTGAGGGGGTCGGAGTGGCAAGGAACTTTGGCTTCAGCTTATGTGCTGTGCCCCTGTACATGTTCTGTTCCTTAATTTCAGAGCAGAGGGTTGGAAGACAATCCTAAGGTCAACTTAAGGACTGAAGGGGTTTCAGAGTGAAGCAGAGCAGGAGAGAACAGGATTTAGTTGATATTCAAACTAAGGAAATAGCAGAGAGTACAAGCGGGTTTATATACTGAAGAGTCCAGAAGATATAAAGCTGTTAAAGTATGTTGGATGAATGGGAGTTTCGGGTTTCCAAAAGAAAGTAAGGAATGAATCGGAATGGCGTCAGAGTGGTGGAATAATGACTGAGGGCAATGGTGCAATAATTGCGAAGCAGGGGGAAAGGGAATTATTGATAGGAATTGTAGATGTCAAGAAATGTCAAAGGAAAGTGATATATGTCAAGAGATAGCCGAGATAGGAATACAAAAGTTCGGGACGGGAATGTGAAAGTCCAGGTTGGGAAATATGGGGTTTAGAATGTCCGATGAAAGAGAAATCTTTTAAGGTAAAGTCCGAGGCTCAGGATTTGGGATTTGATCATAGGGGGCTGGAATTGGGCCAGATGGGTTGGGAAAGTTTCGGGATGTGACACAACCCTACCTATGAATGACGCAGCATCCGAGACAAAACTATAGATTTCTGTCCCTAGCTGATCCTTCTTCCTTGCCAGGGCCAGCCTTTGAGCTTCCATGGACCAATGACCAGAAGAACAGGCCTCCGACTTTAGCTGGATCTGTGATTGCTGGATGTGCAACCCCTGAGCAAGCCAAGTACTGGAACCCCTCTGGCTCAAAGTCATGGAGTGAGATCCTGATAGCATGGCAAGCTCAATGCTTTTCATCGTTGGGGCTGGAGAAGCTTCTTTAGCTAGCTGACATGCAGATGCAAAGAAGAATTACCAGAGTCCAATCTGATCTCATAAACATCCATGGCTGAAGGGTTTCCTTCTCTTTCCTTCATGGCCTTTCTCTCCTGCTTCACCAACTGTCTCTTCCTATCCTCTGGCAATCCTTCATCCAGAGCTTGGAAGGCACCTACTGCCTCTTCCTTGCTGGTCAATGCCATCTTGAGTTTCTGATGAATGCTTCCAGCTTCCAGCAATCAGCCATGACAACAGACAGAGCAGACTGGTCTCACCCATTCAAATCATCTTCTGGAAATTGGAGTCATTCATCTGAAAGTCCAATAGTTCTTGCCAATGGGGAGCTGACATCCCCCAGGCTGAACCTGAAATCACATTCAAGATTGCCCACAAAGTCTCTATAATCTCACCCTCAACTCTACCTGCTCCTTGAATGAACCCAGAAGAGTATCTTGCAAAGCATTCATTCCGGTGGCCATGGACATGCCACAGGCCGATGCTCGGCATCAGGCTGATCTTGGTTGGGATGCTCAGATATGAGTTTGAGGATACCCTCTGTCTGAAGCACTTCATGTTTTGACAATTAATGTCATAGAATGTGAGGACCCTTTGGATCCCTGCCATGTTGTGTCCGAGAGCATGGCTCAGTGCATAGTCCATGTTCACCTGTCTTTGACATGGGGTAAGTGGGTGGTCGGCCAGACCAATTTAGGCATGCTGTACCTTTCTTCTTTTTGGAAGTCCACAAGGGAATGTGGAATGAAACATCCATGCCAGGCACATGCACACCCCCATATTCCAGTGGCTTCTAACTTATGCCTATGGGCATTGGCCTGGTTCACCGCCCGATGGTTATTACAGTCCGACCTCTGCCATCGGTAAGTCAGCACTTTGGCACTTCAATCTCAGTCCTTGGTCCTACCTCTGGAGAGTCTTTTGCATCCTTCAAGTAGTCATGGTACCTTTCCCATCCCACCATGTAGCCCTTGCCATCCATGAGATATACCTGATCATCTGGCTTCTTGTCATGCATATGCTTGGCCTTGAAGTTTCCATCCATGATGATGGTCCGAGGATATTTCCAGCTACCATGGAATTGTCAGTTGGCCTTCCAGATTGATGCTTGAAAGCTTGCCTAGACATATCCTTGTCTATTTCTGGATCCAAATTGACCCCCCTCTGTGGACATGCTGGGCAAAAGAGAACCAGTTGGCCCGATCCGATGGCCCTTGGGTCATGCTCAAAGCCATTCCATTTCAGAAGCTTGAGAACTCTCCAGATTCTGGCCACCCAAAGGAGCTCTTTGTACTGATCCTACTCCCCTATCAGGCCTGAGACATGTAGTACATATATGTAGTGGAGAATCTCACTGGAACCAAGTGAGGGAACACATTGGAAGTGATCCTCTTCAGCTTGCTGAAATAATTCATTGCTGCAGTCCCACATTCCACATTGTCCCGAAGGAAGTCATCCAGTACCTGGAAGGTGAAGACTGTGCTCGGGCAAGCAGTGCTGGCAGGAAATAGACCTGCACTGAGTAGCTGGATGTGAGGATCTGGACTTCCTGGACAATTGCAGTATGCCAGGTCACAATAGTACACCCCCAAGGTGTTCACCACCACCAGGGCACCAGGAGAATCTGGAACCCAAAGGTGAGGTGGCCAAGCTGCTGGGTGGGAACCCTCCCATTCCTCATCAGGCACATCCTGAGGCACATCCCTGACTCCAGATAGGCACACTCCTCCATCATGTCCCAGATGTAGAGTCAATCCGGCCTATGGGCATCACTGATCAAGCAGAGGCATTTCGGTATAAGTATCAGGAAACATACCAGCCAGAGAGAAGATTGCTGGAAGTAAGTTCCGGTCCATTGCTCTACCTGATGAAAGGGGTGAGCCCTATGGTTCTCTCTACAGCAGGAGGTACAGAAGAGAGGCCTTCCAAAACAATCTGAACATCTATAGGTACCATCTCCGAGACAATGAGAACACTTCAGAGGATTGGGTGGTTCCTCCAGCTGTAACAAGATATTGAGATACAGTTCTTTGTGATCTTGCCATTCCCTGAGGAAGTCATTTTGTGTCTGGAATAGTCGACTTTTCAAAGAGTATATTGCAAGAGCAAATGGGAGTCTTACCTTGCTAGGAAATTTCAATGGCTTGGGCATGTCATAGAAATCACCTTGGTCATATGTTTGGAAGTCATGGCCAGCAGATGGGGTATTTCTTGGAGACCTCTTCCTTGGCCTTTTCTTGTCTGGAGTGACTTTCACCAATTTAGTCTTTGGACCTCGGGTGGTTTGGATGGTCTTCCACCGAACCTCCACTACAGGACTATGAGCATCTACAGAAACATACTTTGCTTTTGGCATGGCTAGACAACAGGATGACTGTGTCACATCCCGAAACTTCCCTAACCCATCCGGCCCAATTCCGAACCCCTATGATCAAATCCCAAATCCTGGGCCTTGGACTTTACCTTAGACAATTTCTCTTTCATCGGACATTCCGAACCCCATACTTCCCATCCTGGACTTTCGTATTCCCGTCCCGGACTTTCGTATTCCTATCTTGGTTATCTCTTGACATATGTTACTTTCCTTTGACATTTCTTGACATCTGCAGTTCCTATCAATAATTCCCTTTCCCCCTGCTTCACAATTATTGCACCATTGCCTTCAGTCATTATTCTACCATTCTGACGCCATTCCGATTCATTCCTTCCTTTCTTCCAGAAACCCGAAACTTCGATTCATCCGACATACTTTAACATCTTTATATCTTCCGGACTCTTTAGTATATAAACCTGTGTGTACTCTCTGATATTTCCTTAGTTCGAATATCAACTAAATCCCGTTCTTTCCTGATCCTCTTCACTCTGAACCTCCTCAGTCCTTAAGTTGATCTTGGGATTGATCTCCGACCCTCCGCTCCAAAATCAAGGAACAGAACTCATACAGGGGCGCAGCACATAAGCTGAAGCCAAAGTTCCTTACACCTCTGACCCCCCTCAGGGATTCCCACCCAACTCCACCACTTCTGCGTGCTCTGGACTATCCGGGAATTCTGGGATTGAACCCGGACTTGACAAAATTACTAGATAAGGCATGTCGGAACCCACACAAGGGTAGCAATTAGGGCAGACACCAACTAAGTTGCCAAATGGGGACGGAAGGTGTCTACAATAAGATGAATCAAGGGGCATTGCAGCGTGAAGGAAGATTGATCAGAAGATTCCAAAGTTCAGCAATGTTGGCAATCATGTTTACAGCATCTGATGTTGATGAAGCAATTGAGGGACTGACAAGACACTACCAACTCTTGAAACACACCCTTTGAACAAAATATCAATATTGCTGGACATCATGCCTTGTGAACCATCTAGTAGAGCTAGCAGTGTATCTGTTGGGACCAAGACTTCCCAGAAGCTGTCAGAGGAGGAAATAGATATTCTCAAATCTTATTTGGAAGCATGGAAGAACAAGAGGAACAGACCTGGAGTGTATAGGGCAGTGCATAAGGAAGTGAAGAAGTTGAATATGGTGGAAAGGATGAACATAGAGGAATGGGATGGCTGGAAGGAGGTGAGTCCTATATGTCATGTGGGATTTTCAGCTGATGTTTATGTTTCGGAAAAATGTATAAGAACTGGCTTTACAACCATGGCCAAAAAAGAACTACCAAACCCATGGTAAAGTATGGAAAGAGTTTCACTGCTAGGGATGTGATAAAGGTACAGAAGAGGATGGAGATTATAGAGGAAGACAATGGGTCCAAACCTGGGAACAGAGAGATGATAGCTTGGTATCAATGGGCTGTGAACAAGGTGATGGACAGTCTCACAGAAGAGGAGTTAAAGAAGGCCGAAGCTGAAGCCAAAGAATGGAGGAAAGAAAGACCACCTCCAGAGGTACAAGCAAGGTAAGGGTTGAAGCTCTGGATGGAGACCGACTGCTAACATTCTACTGTAGAACAGCCTTACAGAAAGGGGAGAAATATGTGAGGGAGTTTGCAGAGGAGGTGTGGAAGAAGTGTGGGATGAGAGTAGCCATCCTGGCAGCCTGGAAAGACAAAGCTGGAAAGATCATGACCACTCAGTAAGTGACCGAGCATACAATCCACAAGCCAAAGGTATTCATAATGCTAACTGGGCCATAGATATGACATTAATGATGAGATCAGGAATGGAGTGGGATTCAATGGGTGGGGTGGAGCTCATCAAAGATGGATGGAGTATGCCAAGACCAAGCTTGGAAACTCGGGATGGTCAGATGGGGGTGAGACCAAAGCCAATCTTGATGACGATGAATCCAATGCTGAGGTTCGGCCACGGAAGAAGAACATGAAGAAAGGAAAGGCTGATCTGGTCTCCATGGTTAGCAATGGAGAAAAGGCTTGGATAACAGACATGAAGGATGTCAGCCTGGAGATCATGAAACAGATCATCCAGGGCTTTGTCACCTTTCACTATAGTAAGTGGATCCAGCTTAGTGAGCACCAGGCCTGATTGCTCCTATAGGGAAGGCTTCTGGAATTAATGAGCTACCTGTCCCATGGACACATATTGTGGGTCAACAATCAGACTACATGACCTCCAAGTATTTGCCACAGGGGGTGAAGCTTCAGGAGCCATCTAAGCTTCAGAAAAAGGAGGTAATTTCTATCTTGGACTTCTTGAGAGAGAGACAGTGATCACATCCAGTGGACATCCTGAGCTTCCGAAAATGGAGAGACTCGGCAGGCATCCTACAAGACCCTGTGGAGTTGGATTCAGATGAAGAGGCAGTGGCCCAAAGAAGGAAGGCCTCTAAAGGAAAGAGAAAGGCCGGGTCTAAAGATGGACTAACTGAAGGTGAAGGCAGATTGAAATCAAGAGGACGGGGCAGGAAGGGAAGGGTAGATGACTCTGAAGAGTCCGAGGATGACCAGGACAATGGGAATGGGTCTGGGTGGAGACATGATACCAACAGGGAAGATTCCAGAGGTACTGATGGACAGCAAGGGCCCAGCCATTTGGGCCATAGGAAGTCAGAGGGTGAGTACATCTCATGACTGTCTTACCCAAATATAATTCCTGATACAACAAGACATAGTTAATGAGGCAAGAAATCGGGTCATCAGTAGAAGAGGGACCAAGAGTGATGAAGCCGAGGGTGAAGGCATTGTGGAGCCAAAGCCGACCCCTCCACCAAAGCCCAAAGCCCAAAAAGCTACCAAACAACAACCCAACACTGAACAAGTTGAAACAAGGGAAGTGGCAAGGAAGCTGAGTGAGCAACCTCAGAAATCCAGGCTGAAGCTGACTCTCAGAGGCCTGAATCCAGCCACACCACATTCCGAAAACCATGACAACTTGAAAGATGGTAAGTGAGTATTAACATGGGGATAGCTTTGAGATCAAGCTGCATTCTTTAGATGGAGCAAAGCAACAGTCAAGGCCAAAACGAAGCCGAAAGGCACCAACCCAGTTCAGTGAGGGAAGCCCCAAGGGGAGAGTGGTTCACAAAAGGTGGAAATAAGTTTCTTATTGAAATTCTAAGTACCCACTCATTGTTGATACAACAAAATACACTATCTATGTATATACAGTGACTTTACTCCATCCTTTCCAGCACATTGTCCAGGTGGCTAATAGCATCATCAAGCCTTTGAATCTTGGTTGAGATCTCCACATGTCAGTCGGTCAGGTACATGAACCTATCCACATAGTGGACATAGGCCATGATCCGAAATCTATCATGGTGGTGGCTCAATGGGTGATGCTGTGGGAGATGTTGTTGTTGCCGCCGATAACCATCAAACATCAGCCGATCTGGATATATGGTTGAATGGTGAAACTGACATGAAATCAAATGGGACTTACAGTATTCCAACTGAGCCAAGTCCTCGGGCTGAAGATCACTGCCTGGAATTGGGGGCTGTACTAAAGTCCTCAATATGTATTCCAGGTGTTCTTGGGATAAGCAGCCAGCAGGCAATGTCCGACCAAACAAGGCCATCCCAGCAGGGATTGGCCCGAGTTGAATTTTGGGATTGGACGGTTCCAATGAAATCGCCCAAGAGGTGCTGGCCGATTCCACATCGGAAATGAATGGTGGGCTGGGGAGCAGACTGTCCTCAAGCATGGGTGGAGTTGGCAGTTCTGGACTGCTGTCAGGGATGATGGGAAGTGTCGGAAACCTCAGATCATTGGATGCAGTGGACTTGGCACTCAGGTGGCTAGGAACCTTGGGGGGCTCAAATGATGGAGAAAATGAAAATGGGAGATTGATAGAGGAACCTTGGGGGTTGAGAAGTCCCAAGAGGAAGTCTGGGAAGGAATGGATGGGGCTAAGAATAAATCTAAGGAAGATGGTGGTTCAATCTCCATCAGTTGATCTGGAAGATAATGGTTGGTTTGGGTGAGCAAAATGAATTTGTAGGCTTACCATTGAATCTGACCCAGCCAGGGGCATGACCTTGGGTTTGTGTGTTGGACATGATCAATGTTAATATGGGTGATTTGGTGGGAAATGGAGTGAAATGGAGTGCAAAGATATGCCTAGACTCGCGTCTTGTCGATATTCTACTCGTCTTTGTGCTCAGGCAATGCCGTTGGTACACATTTTATTATTTAAACCTAACCTCGGCTTTGAAATCATTTCACCCCACTGCTCACATCCACCCAACCTGTCTGTCAAACAATTCCTGATTTCAATAAAAATGTCTTCATCTACAAACAACAATATTTCCAAGTTTGAGTCTTTTGCTGAGAAAGCGGCTCAGCTGATCCAAAGTGAGGTTGCGAAACTTTGAGGGAAGGTGGGAGTGGATGAATGGAAGCAGGTAGTTAACACTGTCAATGAGATATTGATAGGTGGACAGTGCATGCCATTAGGTGGGGAGCTAATGATGGATATAGGGTCAAGTTAGGTAACACCATGTGGCTGGGGCCAGGGTCCCTCCCATGGTCATAGCTGCAGACATGGTGATGTATCCCATGGCCGAGGTCATCACCCAAGGATGGCCAAAGGTTGGTTTGATCTTGAAGCCTGGCCCCAAAATCAGTGGCCACCCATGGTCACATCCCCCAAAGCTGATCTTGAAGGGAAAGGGAGTGGACCCTTTGGAAAGGGGGGAAAGGAGCACAAGGAAGGTAAGAGTTCAAAGGATGTGGGAAAGAAGAAGCAGGAGGAGAAGGAAAAGGAAAAGGAGCAGGAGCAGAAGGAGCAGGAGGAGCAGGAGGAAGCAGATGAGAAGCTGGCGGCCATTGAGAAAAGGCTGGCTTGGGCAAAGGTAGGCTCAGGTACAGGTGTGGAGGAAGAGGAAACTTTGGGGAGAAGCCGGGAGAGACGGTTGAAGAACCAGCCGAAACATAGATTTCAGTCCTGTCCCATCAAATCACAGGAATTCATCTCCAATGAGGATGAAGAACCCAAACCCTTGACATACTGTCCCAATACCGCTGACTCTCCCCCTCCATCCCCAAAGGCCGGTTCCAAAATCTGTGAGAGCTGTGCTCAAAAGGCATGGCCCTGCACCCGGACCATCAAGGGCAATATCCTGGTCAGCGCATGCCAGCCATGTAACCAATCCAAGATCACTTGCAACCTCGTGAAAGTGGCCAAATGGAGTTGTCAGGAATCCAGTGGCCCGAGCAAGGCGGCATCAAGGGCCCCTTCAAAAGCCCCTTCCCATCAACCACTCAGGGCCATGACAGGTTCGGCCACCACCCCTGCTAATCATGCCACAAGTCTGGCACCCAGTCCTTCTCCAAGGAAGAAGGTCAAACATTTGGCATCAAAGCCAAGGCCCAAGACCCCTGCACTCAAAGCTGGCCCAAGCTCTGCCCCTGGTGGCTCAAGTCTTAAACTGAAACTTGGTAAGTTTGGTAGTCTACATATGTTTCTATTTCAAACTGATATTGATGGTTTTTGATGGTGTAGTGATCCCAAAACGGCTTCCATCCCACCCCATCCCATTCTGCTCCATCAGCTGGGCCATCCTGGCTGGGCCATCCTGGCTGGGCCTCTCAATACCCCGCCTCTCCCAGCCTCTGTCCCCACTCCCAACCTAACCAATGATTCTAGGGATGAAATCATCACTGCCCTTGAAAGTCGGGTTTCTGCTCTCAAAAGGGAGCTGGTATGGATTCTGGTGCTTGAGCAACAGCTCGGCACCTTGGTTCGGGTGGTCGAGGCCCTCCAGGAAAGGGTCCAAGAGCAAGGCTCAGTTGGATCAAAACCAGGTCCTCTCCCAAGGATGGTATTGGTTTCGCATCACATGTGAATGCTGAACCTGGAGGGTTCCGGCTCCCTGCCTCCCACTGTCATTCAGCCTGAACCCAAGCATTCCCCGAATCTTGGCCTCCAATTGTGTGGCCCATCCTTGGAGGGCACCAGGGCAGTCCCATCCCCACTCCATCTAGACAGCATGGAGACAAATAAGGGTGAGTTGGATGGCTTTTCAGCTCCCCCTGTGTCAGTTCCTCCCCCAGGCTTCCCTACAACATCAGATCAATTGGACACAGTCGGAATGGATGCCAGTATGGAGGTTTGATCTGATTTTTCCCGACTTGTATATAGCCAATGACTGTAATTGTACCACTATAAATGCCATGAGTTTCCTATGGGTATGCTGCAAGTCAAAATTGATCTTGATTTAATTGAAGTACAACAATGGGTAAGGCTTTCCTGAAGGCACTGATGATGGTGACTGCAGCCAGTCCAATGCTGAAAGTCTTCACATACCTATGAATGAAGCTAAACCCATTCACTCAATGGGCCCACCCATTATGGTGAAGGATAGATTGAAGAAATATGACTTGGCTCACCCTCAACCTACAGACCACCCAGTCGTTGGCCTACTCAGCACCTATGGGTCACCCATCCCTCAGCCCACCCGAGACCTACAGGTCATGTATTCCTCGCCCCACCCAAGACCTACAGGTCACAGCCCATCCAAGACCTATGGGTCACCCATCACTCGGCCCACCCGAGGCCTATGGGTCATGCATCCCTTGGCCCATCTGACACCTACGGGTCACCCATCCCTTGGCCCACCCGAGGCCTATGGGTCATGTATTTCTCGGCCCACCCAAGACCTATGGGTCATGTATTCCTCAGCCCATCCAACACCTATGGATCACCCATCCCCCAGCCTGCCCGAGACCTATGGGTCATGCATTCCTTGGCCCACCCAAGACCTGTTTGCCCATCCCTCAGCCCACCTGAGGCCTACAGGTCATGCATCCCTTGGCCCATCTGACATCTATGGGTCATGCATCCCTTGGCCCATCTGACACCTATGGATCATGCATTCCTTGGCCCACCCAAGACCTGTTCGCCCATCCCTCGGCCCACCCGAGGCCTACAGGTCATGCATCCCTTGGCCCATCCGACACCTATGGGTCACCCACCTTTTGGCCCACTCATATCACACAGAACCACCACATATTGACCCACCCATCACTCAAAATACCCTTACTAAAATGACCCCTCGGCCGACTCATATCACATGGGATTTCAGCCCATCCGTGCCCTACGAGTGCAACTCAAAGGTCAGCCAATGATCGGCTGGCCCGTGAGCCATGGCTATTTGTCAACCTCGGCTGTCTGTATACTATGGTACCAAAGCACTACATGGGCTCCGGAGGCACTGCAATCTTGGGAAATGGGCTGCAAACAGTATTTTGTACACAAATCTGTCATTGCTGCTGAACAAGTCCAAAAGGTTGCGTGGAGTTTACAAGACCCTTGGATTCAAGACTGGTACATCAACAATGACGAACGGCTTAACAAACTGTCCTTTGCAGATTTCATAAAGGAAGTCCGTGACTGCTGGCTCCCTTCTGACTGGGCAGCTGTGACACGGCAGAAGATGTTATCGTTGGTGCAGAACTCTCGTCTGTTTTATGAGTGGGCGGTGGAAATACAGACTCAAAATTCTATTCTACGGAACACGCCTTCTCACCTCACTGATGCTGCCTTCAAGTACCACCTCGAAGCCCATATGCACCATGACCTCACCTTGGACAATCGTTCAATGGAAGTTGCTAGTGAAGAAAGTCTGTGGAAATGGGTGGAAAGGATTAGGTTATTGGATGACAAGTGGTTGAGGGAGATAGTTAAACAAAGAGAAGCTGTTGACACTGCTCTATGTGCTGCTAACCATCCCTCAGAACATTGTTTCACCCCTGGACAAACTGCAAGCCAGAAGCCCTTTCGAACTGTCGAAGCCAACAGACCAGCAATGTCTAGCAAATTCATTCGGTTGCCAGCACTTACTCTCAAGGAATGTCGACTTCTGCAAGATAACAAAGGATGTTTCAAATGCCAGAAACCCTTCCAGAAACATACCTCATGTTCCTGCACCAACAACTTTCCAGATGCAAAGTCATACAAAGAGCTCACGATCGACGACATTGCATTAGCAAAATTGAAAGTCAAAAATACCAGGATTGCTGCTGTTGACATGGATATCGAGCAAACAATTGCTGTTGTCATGCCTTCTGCTGTCCTAGGCAATGGTAGTGATTCTGGTGATGAGTGCGTCGCTCCACTTCTCTCTTCCCATCTTAAATGGTCCTGTCTTATTGATGGACCCACCTTAAATGAACCATTAACAATTGAGGTGGTGATTGATCACGGTTCTCCTGTTTTTATTGATCAAAAACTCATGACCAAACTCAGACTACACATTCGAGACCTGAAAAAGCCGCTGCCAGTGTCCATTGCTATGTCGGGTAAAAAGAAACAGGAAATTTCACTTTCGCAATTTGTTAAAAAAATTTGCATGTTCTCTGACCTTTGTTATTGCTCGTGAGTCATATGCACTGTTATTGCACCTAATTTTTGTAGCCCCCTTCTTCTTGGTGGCCCCTTTCTGGAACACAACAAAATTGTTATAGACCACAAATTGTGCACCTGTATAGATAAGGGACAAGACTACGACCTTCTAAATCCTAGCCCCCCACCTTCAAAACCACTGCCATTTGCTCACGATCTTCCTCGGCTTTATGACATCAAAAAGGCCGTGATTGTGGAACTAAAGGACGTGCTGCCAGAATATAAAGCCATCATTGACAAGGAATGCAAACTGGTTGCTGGAATTGATGTGGTTGCCACTATTTGCTTACATATCGCTGCCTTATCTGCACAAGAAAGGGAATGACAACAAGCGTTGGAAGACTTCAAGAGGTGTAATGATGCAGTGAAGGCAGAATTCGCTGATCAATTCCCTGCTGACATTCCACATAACGACTCCTTACCTTCAGATGTGTTATTTTGAATTCACATCAAAGATCCGGACAAGATAATCCAATCTTGTTTGTATGACTGTCCCAAACAATATTGGGACACTTGGAAAACACTTCTTGAACAGCACCTTGCGGCTGGGAGGTTACATCCATCTTCAAGCCCACACTCGTCTCCGGCATTTATCATTCCGAAGGCTGATCCAACAGTGTTGCCACGTATGGTTAATGATTTCTGTGCGCTGAATCTAAACACCATCCCTGATAATCACCTGCTGCCACAGATTGACGAAATCCTTTGCAATTGCACCAAGGGTAAGATTTTTGGGAAAATAGACATGACTAATTCGTTTTTCCAAACAAAGGTACACCTGGATGACGTTAAATACCTTGCCGTATTAACGCCATTGGGACTCTTTGAGTGGACGGTCATGCCGATGGGTGTACAAAATGCCCCCGCCTTCCATCAATGACAAATGATGTCTGCATTGCAACATTTGATAGGGAAAATTTGCCATGTCTACTTGGATGACATCATCATATGGTCACAAATGGTAGAAGAACATGAACGTAACATACACCTCATCCTCCAGGCCTTTTGAGACGCTTCTATGTTTTCTTTGCCTAAGAAGACTTCACTGTTTAACTTGGAAGTTGACTTTTTTGGATATCACGTCTCACTGTGGGGTATCGAAGCTGACAAGTCAAAGGTATCCAAGATCCTGGATTGGCCAACACCCCGGAAGGCAAATGATGTTCACAGCTTCCTGGGGTTGGTAAGATACCTCGCTGATCATTTTCCAAACTTGGCTGAATATTCACGGGTACTGACACCATTAACGACTCAAGGTGCAGACAGTCATTTTCCTATATGGAGCACCAATCACATGAAGGCCTTTCAAGTGATCAAAGACCTCATTGTCAGCCCGCACTGTCTCATGACAATTGACCACAACAACCCCGGTGACAACAAAATATTTTTGACTTGTGACGCTTCAGACTCTCAAATGGGTGCTGTTCTTTCCTAAGGAAAGACTTGGAAAAGCGCGAGACCAGTTGCCTTTGACTCTTCTCCCTTATGCAATGCTGAACTTAATTATCCAGTACACAAAAAGGAACTGTTGGCCATTATCTGTGCACTTAAAAAGTGGTTTATTGCACTCCTAGGAGTGCCAATACAGGTGTTTACCGACCACCGGACCTTGCAAAGCTTTGCAATGCAAAAGGAGCTTTCATGCCACCAAGCACGTTGGTCAGAATATCTTGCACAATTCAACCTATCAATCACATACATCAAAGGGGAAGACAACGGCGCCACAGATGCACTATCACGCTTGCTGGTAGATGGTACCCCGACCGTTGCCTTGGTGGTCAACACAGCCACTGGCCTGTCTACACCCGACTTCACATGTGGCAACATTTGTGTAGGTGCTGTACTGACTGTAGGACATGATCGACAACTTGTGCTCAACATCCTGCATGGATATAGTGAAGATGTGTATTGCCGCAGATTTTTTGCCTTGTTGGACAGTTTGCCTGGCCTTATTGAGTGTGATGGTTTGCTTTATTTATCAGGTCATCTGGTTGTACCTTGTGTCAGCGGCTTATGGGAGCAACTATACCACTTGGCACATGACACCCTTGGCCACTGTGGTGCGAAAAAAGCATACCTTGCCTTGCGTCCATCATACTACTGGCCAAATATGCGCCATGACTTAGTACAATCTTATATTCCATCTTGTGTCAAATGCTTATGGAACAAGTTGCCTACTACAGCACCTGCTGGGCCACTGCACCCATTGCCCATACCTGATGGCCGTGGCGACGACATCACCATCGATTTTATCAGGCCGTTGCCTGAAGATCAGGGATATGACAGTATTGTAACTATAAAGGACTGTTTGAACGCTGACATCTGTATTATCCCCTGCCATACTAACATCAGTGCTGAGCAGTTTGCACTGGTATTGTGAAATGGACTACCACTCAATATTGTATCCGATCACAATGAGCTTTTTATTTCAAAATTTTGGCGGACATTACACAAACTGACTGGTGTTAAGTTAAAGCTTTTATTCGCTTATCACCCACAAATGGATGGCGCTAGCGAACACACCAACAAGACCGTTAACCAGGCAATTTGTTTCTTTGTTGAATGCAACCAGACGGGATGGGTAAAGGCATTGCCAGCTGTACGTTTCAACATCATGAACACCGTTAATGCTAGCACAGGCTTCTCCTCCTTCCAATTGCACCTTGGCTGTGCACCATGCCTTATTCCCCCTTTAACAACAACCCGCGCAACAGACTGCCCCAATGAAGAGACCAGAGCTCGTGAATTGATTGCACGTTTGGAATTGGATGTGATGGAGGCGCAAGATAATCTCCTCACAGCCAAGGCCTCTCAATCCTTTCATGCTAATAAACATCACTCACCAGAATTGACGTTGCAGGTTGGCGACCATGTTATGCTTTCAACAAAGCATCGCTGGCGCAAATACATGCAAACAGGGTTGAACCGAACTGAGAGGGGTTTCAGAGTGAAGCAAAGACTTTGAAGGATAGAACAGGATTTAGTCAATATTTGAACTGAGGAAATATCATGGAGTACAAACAGGTTTATATACTGAAGAGTGCAGAAGATATAAAACTGTTAAAGTGTTGGACAAGTCTGGGTTTTGGGTTTCCAGAGTATAGTAAGGGGATGAATTGGAATGGCATCAGAATGATGGAATGATAACTAAGGACAATGGTGCAATAATAATAATTGCGAAGCAGGGGGAAGGGAACTATTGATAGGAACTATAAGTGTCAAGGGATGTCAAAGGAAAGGAACATATGTCAAGAGATAGCCGAGATAGGAGTACAAAAGTCCGGGATGGGGATACAAAGTCTGGGATGAGGAATATGGGATTCAGGGTTTGGGATGTTAGGATATGGGGTCAAGGTGAAAATCCTCCAAGGTAAAGTCCAGGGTTTGGGATTTAATCATAAGGGGTTGGAAACGTGTTGTATGGGTAGGGAAAGTTTTGGGATGTGACAGGGATGGGAAAACAGGTCTTGGGTGGGCCGAGGAATGGGTGACCCATAGGTCTTGGGCAGGCCAAGGCAGGGGCAACCCACAAGTACAAGTCGAGGATGGGCTGAGGGATGGGTGACCCATAGGTGTCGAGTAGGCCAAGGACTGGGTGGTCTGTAGGTTTCGGGTGGGCCCAGTCATATTTCTTCAATCTATCCTTCATCATAATGGGTGGGCCCATTGAGTCAATGGGTTTGGCTTCATCCATAGGTATGTGAGGACTTTCAGCATTGGGCTGGCTGCAGTCACTACCATCGGTACTTTCAGGATAGCCTTACCCATTGTTGTACTTCAATTAAATCAAGATCAATCTTGACTTGCAGAATTGTACACCTATAGGAAACTGTTAGAACCAGACACAGTTAGTCAGTTCCAATATAACAAACTTTATTAAATACCTAGACACAGTCAGTTTAGGTGTGTTATAAGTATGAAGAGTTATGGTCATATAAGTAATTAGTCACTTACCCTCAGTTCCAATATAATGAACTGAGGGAAAGAGGGAGAAACTGAATGTCGAGTATATAAGTAATGTGGGAGTTGGAATGCAGATAGAAATGTTGCTATTCAGTATATGTACGCCAATCAGTATGCATGTGCCAATACTCCTCCTTGACATAGCTCCTCCTCAACTCGACCACAACTCCCCTGAATGTCTGGAATCATTGGATGCCCATGTGTGCTTGCAAGGGTTCAAAATTGCCATGTGGAAGTGGTTTTGTGAATGCATTGGCAACATTGGATTTTGAATCTACATGATGGAGCTTTAATTGATGGTCAAGAATGCACTCACTGTCAAGTCTGAGTTCAATCCTGGAATTCCCAGATAAGTTTGGAGTGCACGGAACGGCGGAGCCGGTCAGGAATCCCTGAGGGGGGTTGGAGGGGCAAGGAACTTTGGCTTCAGCTTATGTGCTGCGCCCTGTATGAGTTCTGTTCCTTAATTTCCAGGCAGAGGGTCGGAAGACAATCCTAAGGTCAACTTAAGGACTGAAGTGGGTTTCAGAGTGAAGTGGAAACTTTGCAGGAGAGAACGGGATTTAGTTGATATTTGAACTAAGGAAATATCGGAGGGTACAAGCGGGTTTATATACTGAAGAGTCTGGAAGATATAAAGCTGTTAAAGTATGTCAGATGAATTGGAATTTCGGGTTTCTGGAACAAAGTAAGGGATGAATTGGAATGGCGTCAGAATGGTGGAATAATAACTGAGGGCGATGGCGCAATAATTGTGAAGCAGGGGGAAAGGGAATTATTGATAGGAACTGCAGATGTCAAGAAATGTCAAAGGAAAGTGACATATGTCAAGAGATAGCCGAGATAGGAATGCGAAAGTCCAGGACGGGAAATACGGGGTTTGGAATATCTGATGAAGGAGAAATCTTCTAAGGTAAAGTCTGAGGCCTGGGATCCAGGAATTGATCATAGGGGGCCAGAATTGGGCTGCATGGGTTAGGAAAGTTTTGGGATGTGACACTCACGAATAAAGTGATATTGGAGGTCAATGTGTTTGACACATGCATGGAAAGATGGGTCCTCCAATAGTGCAATTCCACTGTTGTTGTCACACATGAGGGGCAAAGTGGTAGGTTGCTTGAAACTGATCCCAGCAAAAAGCATGCGCAGCCATAAAAGTTCCTGGCATGCCTCGGTTGTGGCAACATATTGAGCTTCACAGGTGGACAAAGTCACAATCTTTTGTTATTGTGCACTCCAGGTAACAACACCAGATCCTAATGAAAAAATGTCCATTGATGGAGCGTCACATGTCAGTGCAAGTAGCAAAGTCACTGTCGGTGAAGCCATGTAGCCATGTGGAATGCTCCCCCCCAAGTACCAGGCATAAGTCCTGAGTACCCTTGAGGTAACACAGGACATGTTTGGCAGCCTCCCAATAGACCTTGTCGAAATGGTCTAAGTAGTGACACAATTGATGTACAGCAAAGGCAATGTCTGGGTGTGTACCCTGAGCGATGTAGTTTAATGATCCCACAAGGTTGTTGTATGGAGTTTTTGTGATGTAGTCATGCTTGTCATCTGTCAACACTGTGGTTTGTCGTGATAGGCACAGCCCAGGATCCATGGGGGTTGATACTGCATGAGCATCTTTCATGTTGTACTGCACTAACAAACAATTGATCAGCGCTACTTGAGATAGCTGGATGGTACATTGAGAATGATCACGCTCAATGGTGATACCGACACAGAAGTGAGCATCACTGAGGTCAGAGACCTGCCAGCACTGTCAAAGCTGTGCTTTGAAATGTTGTAGGGTGGCTTTTGAGTCTCCTATAACAAAGAAATTGTCAACATGTACAGTGGTGACAATAATTCTGTGAGTGTTGTGCCAGCGGTTTGAACCCCTATTCAAGCATCTGAGTGTTCATTGTCGTGTTTCAGACTCTGCCACCCTGCTTCATACCATAAAGACCTTTCTGCACCTCCCAAGCACAATCCTCCATTCCTTCCTCTACAAAACCTTTGGGCTGCTTCATATAGCAGACTTCATTGGTGTTGAGTAAGCCATTCAGGAATGCAGTTTTGATGTCTAGTTGTTCCATTTCCCAATCAAGCGCCACACCAATGTGTGTGAGGACATGAAGCAAATCCAGGTGAGCAGTGAGAGAGATAGTCTTGGTGTAGTCTTGCCCATAAACAGCTGTGTATCCCCAACAAATGTATCACACCTTGAAACGGGATGGCCGATCAGCTTTGTCTCTTTTGAGTTTGAACACAGGCTTACCCTTCATGATTCTCTGCCCAGGAGGTACAGCAGAATATGGGACCAGCTTGTATACTCCCATCTCTTTTAATGAATTGAACTCCTCCTTAAGTGCAGCTGTCCACTCTTTTGTGTAGGGGGATGCCATGGTGTCAGCATAGGTGAGCAGATCATCAGGGTGACAAAAACTATAAGAGGGCAGTGATTGCCCAGACTACTAGGGATTAGCTAGGAGTAGCAAATAGGTATGAGTAAACTCACCTCAGCCACTGCCAAAGAGGGGCAAAGAACGACTGAGGAATCTGAAGTGAAACCTAAGTATATATGTATAACAGAGTGGGTGGAGAAGCGCTCACTAATGATAATCAGGGAATAGGAACAGGAACAAGAGGAATTTGAAATTAAGCAATGTAAGGAAGTGATGGAGCGTCCTGGAGGCTCGGGAATGATGACAAGCAAAGGATGATGGAATACAATAAGGGTCTGCACGTCTGCATGAATTCCGGATTGATTCCGAGCAGATACCGAGACTCTGAGCGGTTTTGCCTGGCAGCAGAGTGGGGGTAGGAATTCCGGCATTTCATTTCGGACATGTGGAGGTGCGGACTCCGACATTCCAGAAATGCAGAGTTTGTTGTTCCGGTTCCGGAGTTCACTGTATTTTGTCACTCCCACTCGAGCGCATTTGTAGTCCCATACCTTGAACAAATTTCCAGTGTTGTTCACGAATGAGAGATTTTGTAAGGATGTCTGCTACCATGTCATCTGTGGGAACGTAGTGGATGATGGCTTCTCCCTTTCTGACAAGGTCATCTTGGACAAAGTGGTACTTCCATTGGATGTGTGTAGTCCATGCCTGGAATTGAGGATCATGGCCTGGTTGTCACAGTGGAGGACAGTCGGCCCCTTTTGTGGGTGTCCGATCTCTTAAAAGAAGCTCTGAAGCCATGCCAGATGTTGTCCGGAAAGACTGAGTCTGATGTACTCTGACTCTGTGGTGGAAAGTGCGACCAGGAAATAGCTCTGTGATTACTGAGGAAAAGGAATCCGGAGGTGGAGTGGGAGTTGTCTGGGTCCTGAGACCAACCTGCGTCAGAGTACCCCTGAAAGTCCATGTCCATAGATACCTCAGAGCCATCAAAGCGGAGTTCCATGTCCTTGGTGGCTTGAATGTACCAGAATACACATTTCGCTGCTTCCCAGTGCATCCTTTTTGGTGTGGCACTGAAATGACTGAGTGTTCCAACTGCATATGCAATGTCCGAACGTGTTCCGAGCATGAGATACATCAACGAGCCAATGACTGTGAGATAGGAAACTTTCTGGCCTTCAATGACCATCTCCAGAAGGATTTGATCATTTTCCAGATCCACAGCGGAGAGTTATGTGCCATCAGAGTCCAGATGGGTTTGCATGTGGTCATTCCGACTGTCAGGTCCGGGTTCAATCCCGGAATTCCTGGATAGTCCAGAGCGCGTGGAAGGGCAGAGTTTGGCGGGAATCCCTGAGGGGGGTCAGAGGTGTAAGGAACTTCAGCTTCAGCTTATGTGCTGCGCCCCTGTATGAGTTCTATTCCTTGATTTCAGAGCGGAGGGTCAGAGATCAATCCAAAGGTCAACTTAAGGACTGAGGAGGTTCAGAGTGAAGCGGATCAGGAAAGAACGGGATTTAGTTGATATTTGAACTAAGGAAATATCAGAGAGTACAAGCGGGTTTTGTCACATCCCGAAACTTCCCTAACCCATCCATCCCAATTCCGAACCCCTATGATCAAATCACGAATCCCGGGCCTCGGACTTTACCTTAGAAGATTTCTCTTTCATTGGACATTCCAAACCCCGTACTTCCCATCCCAGACTTTCACATTCCTGTCCCAGACTTTCTGCATTCCCGTCCCGGACTTTCATATTCCTATCTCAGCTATCCCTTGACATATGTCACTTTCCTTTGACACTTCTTGACATTTACAGTTCCTATCGATAATTCCCTTTCCCCTTACCTCGCAATTATTGCGCCATTGCCTTCAGTCATTATTCTCCCATTCCGATGCCATTCCGATTCATTCCTTGCCCCCTTCCGGAAACCCGAAACTCCAATTCGTCTGACATACTTTAACATCTTTATATCTTCTGGACTCTTCAGTATATAAACCCACTTGTACTCTCTGATATTTCCTGAGTTTGAATATCAACTAAATCCCGTTCTCTCCTGATCTGCTTCACTCTGAACCCCCTCAGTCCTTAAGTTGACCTTAGGATTGATCTCCGACCCTCCGCTCCGAAATCAAGGAACAGAACTCGTACAGGGGCGCAGCACATAAGCTGAAGCCGAAGTTCCTTACAACTCCGACCCCCCTCAGGGATTCCCGCCAAACTCCACCTTCTCCGCACTCCGGACTATCTGGGAATTCCGGGATTGAACCCGGACTTGACAGGTTTATATACTGAAGAGTCCGGAAGATATAAAGATGTTAAAGTATGTCAGACGAATTGGAGTTTTGGGTTTCCGGAAGAAAGTAAGGAATGAATCAGAATGGTGTCAGAATGGTGGAATAATGACTGAAGGCAATGGTGCAATAATTGTGAGGCAAGGGGCAAGGGAATTATCGATAGGAACTGTAAATGTCCAGAAGTGTCAAAGGAAAGTGACATATGTCAAGAGATAGCCGAGATAGGAATGTGAAAGTCTGGGACAGGAATGCAGAAGTCCAGGACAGGAATGCGGAAGTCCAGGACGGGAAATATGGGGTTCGGAATGTCCGATGAAAGAGAAATCATCCAAGGTGAAGTCCAAGGCTCGGGATTTGTGATTTGATAATAGGGGGTCGGAATTGGGCCGGATGGGTTAGGGAAGTTTCGGGATGTGACAGGGGGCCGGAATTGGGCTGGATGGGTTAGGAGAGTTTTGGGATGTGACAGTCAGCATCATGGATGCCTTTGTTGTGAATCAGGCAAATTGCGAGTTCTATGGCAACCATTTCAAGCCAGACAATGTCTTGGCCCTCTCTGGGAGAGCCTTGCCAGGAGTTTGCTAGGCCTCAGAAGGCCCAAAGACCGTTCCAAAGGAGACCTACACCATGATTGGATGAAGCGTCCACCCAAATGCCATAGTCACGTGTGGGTGGTCTGGGAAGAAGCAAAAGAGGGGGATGTGCTTCCTGGAGAGTGTGGAGCCACCATTTGAGGTCGGAGATTACAGAGGGATGCATGTACCATGGGACGTACTCATTGGGGAAGTCTGCTAACCATGAGTACAGATTTGCTAAGTATGACTGCCCTTGTGGGTAGACAAAGGTAGAGTGTTGGAGCTAACCAGTGACACTCTCATCTTCCTTCTTCGGAACTCGCTGATGTTCAAAGGAAGAGAGGAACGTTGATAGACATACAATGTATTTGCGTTTCTTGGGTGCTGTGAGGATAATGGACTTGAGAGGGATGTCCCATAGTGACAAAGTCCGGGTTCAATCCCGGAATTCCTGGATAAATCCAGAGGGCATGGAATGGCGGAGTCAGTCAGGAATCCCTGAGGGGAGTCAGAGGGGCAAGGAACTTCAGCTTCAGCTTATGTGCTGTGCCCTTGTATGAGTTCTGTTCCTTAATTTCAGGGTAGAGGGTCGGAGGACAATCCTAAGGTCAACTTAAGGACTGAAGTAGGTTTCAGAGTGAAGTGGAAACTTTGCAGGAGAGAACGGGATTTAGTTGATATTTGAACTAAGGAAAAATATCAGAGAGTACAAGCGGATTTATATACTGAAGAGTCCGGAACATATAAAGGTGTTAAAGTATGTCAGACAAATCGGAGTTTCGGGTTTC
>MU127416.1:1682385-1702150 GCA_014904945.1 Gyrodon lividus | reverse complement strand
GTTCTCTCCTGATCTGCTTCACTCTGAACCCCCTCAGTCCCTAAGTTGACCTTAGGATTGACCTCCGACCCTCTGCTCTGAAATCAAGGAACAGAACTCGTACAGGGGCACAGCACATAAACTGAAGCCGAAGTTCCTTACACCTCCGACCCCCCTCAGGGATTCCCGACCAACCCCGCCATTCCGCGCGCTCCGGACTATCCGGGAATTCCGGGATTGAACCCAGACTTGACAGATAGCCAAGATAGGAATACAAAAGTCCGGGACAGGAAATATGGGGTTTGGAATATCCAATAAAGGAGAAATCTTCTAAGGTAAAGTCTGAGGCTCGGGATTTGGGATTGGTCATAGGGGGCCAGAATTGGGCCGGATGGGTTAGGAAAGTTTTGGGATGTGACACATAGGAATACCAGGTATTCAATGGTATTGCCAAAGGGCTGGCCTTTCTCTTGATGCCAAGGGACACCAAGGGGGGCGATGAGGTTCTTGGCTCAAGTGAGATTGTAGTTGTTGCGATAGACTTCTCCATTAGAGATGCCTAGATAAAGATAAAGGCCCTGCGAAGAAGGGAAATGGAAGATGGAAATGTCATTGACCCATTTCTTGGCAGGCTCAATGTGGAAGGATTTCCAGATGCACAGGACGGCTCCTGCAACTTCGCCTTGCAGCTGGGCAGCGGAGGCAATTCCAAAGGGAACATTGTGATCTATATAAAAGTAGCTGTTGAAATAGATGACTGTGAAGTGTTTGTGATCTGGGGTGGTTGGGATGGTGCGATGCACTGCTTCAATGTCGAGTGAGGTGGCTTGAGCTCCAGGTGGAGCATGTTTGATCTGAGAGAAGTGTGTGATTAGGAGGAGAGAAGAGGGAAGGGAACTTGAGGGAGGCATGTGTAAGGAAAATGAATGTTGCCACACCAAAATGGCCAATGCCAAACCCCCTGTAAGTCTCTGAAAATTATATGTACATTATCAACACACTCTACTAGGCCATTCCTGTTGGCAAATATCAAGACCAAACCACTACCCCCTGCACCCATTCCACCTTCCAAAGACCAGACCACTGACGCAGAGAAGAAGAACACAGGTACCCCTACCAGCTTGAACATGAAAGGCAAGGCCACCACCTCAAATGTATCAACCAACCAAGCTGCCAGTGGTGAGAAGGCCAAATCCAAGATGCACCTGAAGGGTATAACCAGATTGTAAGTATTCTGTTGCTTGCATCTCTCTTATGGCTCTCACATTGTCCTTCCCAGTACATTATGTGCTTGATGTGGATTAATGCATGTCAATGCAAATGGGAGCAGTGAAGACTTCCAAGCATATTTCTACAAGCAACTCACTCTCACACAGTGCAAGGCCAATGACAAAGAGGCCATGGATCTGGTAAGTGATTTATTGCTATCTACAGGGCACCACTAACTAGTATCAGGTTCCTGTCACATCCCAAAACTTTCCAACCCATCCAACACAATTCTGGCCCCTTATGATCAAATCCCGAACCCCGAGCCCCAGACTTTACCTTAGAAGATTTCTTCTTCATCTGATATTCCGAATCCCGTATTTCCCATCCCGGACTTTCGCATTCCCATCCCGAACTTTTGTATTACTACCTCAGCTATCTCTTGACATATGTTCCTTTCCTTTGACATTCCTTGACATTCACAGTTCCTATCAATAATTCTCCTTCCCCCTACTTCACAATTATTGTGCCATCATCCTCAGTTATTATTCCATTATTCTGATGCCATTCCGATTCATCCCCTTACTTTGTTCGAGAAACCTGAAACCCCAATTCATCTGAAATACTTTAATAGTTTTATATCTTCCAGACTCTTCAGTATATAAACCCGACTTTACTCTGTAATATTTTCTTAGTTTGAATATCGACTAAATCCTGTTCTGTCCTCCTAAGTCTTGCTTCACTCTGAAACCTCTCTCAGTCCTTAAGTTGAACTTAGGATTGTCTTCTGAATCTCTGCCTTGAAATTAAGGGACAGAACTCATACAGGGGCACAGCACATAAGCTGAAGCCAAAGTCCCTTGCCCCTCCGACCCCCCTTGAGGATTCCTGACTCCTTATGCCTTTCCTGCACTCCGGACTCTCTGTGAATTCTAGGATTGAACCCGGACTTGACATGTTTTCAAATCATCTTTGAGCTGTATTAGTACTCTAGTTTTAATGTACCCACCTCTATATGTAGTGATATAATATGATCACATTTCATCACAAAAGTCCACATTCTGAATAACCAAAAGGCAGCGACAGGGAAACTAATTTTGTGCACTTTTGTGATTCACTCAAAATAAAACATATGCCAGCATGTATGGAAGTGCCCCTGCACACAGATTCTTCTCATTTTAGTTGTAATATTGTTTGCCATATGTAAATACATGAGTTTGCTTGCTACATCTAAAAGAAAACATGACCTGGCGCCTGCAGGCATCTCCGAGCATGGCCAGTTTTCACTGGGGATAATATATATAAGCTCATCTATCCGCAAAAACACTGCAGATAAAAAGAAAATATGCCCGCTGCAAGGTTCGAACTTGCGACCTCAGGATTGCGTAACCGAATGATTACTCATATTTGTATATGAGACCTGCGCTCTAACCAACTGAGCCAAGCGGGCAATGACAACATTACGTAAATTGTGATTATGAGATAGTAATCAGCTTGTGCAGCATCACAGTAAAATGCCGTGCTTTTTCAACTTGCAGGTAAGTCTGCTGATATTATGTAATATTATTACTGGACCAAAGGATTTGAAATTACAGTAATCCGTGGGAAATTGTTTAGTTATGAATCGGGATACAAGTTGAGTGTGTGTGTGGAGGTGACAGGCAAGAGATCATTCGACAAGTTGGCCTCCGAGTCTCTGTCACAGTTCTACCCAGTTATAAACATTCAATACCACCATAGTAGCTCAACCAAACTACATCGCGAGCTGACCACCACGAGGTTGTCTCTGGTGTCTATACCACATACTCCAGCACTTCGCTTTCCATGAATGCTCGCAAGAGGAAGGCGTCCGATCCTCTCCTTCCTACCACGCAGACGAAACATCCAAGAACTGAAGAGTCGCCCGGAATGATCTTTGGTGTATTCAAGTTTCTCATCAACATATTCGTTCCTTGGGTACCACGTACGTCTTGAATTTCTTCCAGTGATGAACTCACGGGTCGAAGCCGAACTCTTCTATCAGAAATCGACGAACAAGGCGCGTCCCAGTCCCCACGTTTACTTCCCAATCGACCAGTATGTACAGCGCCGGCTCCTCGCACTGCCCTTCCTCCTCGGCCCCCGATACCGAACGAATTCCATTCACATAAGCCTCTGACCCAACTAGAACGCTCTCATATTTCCTCCTCTCTCCCATCACATTCGAATTCCGTGAAAACTCTGAATAGTTCTGGCACATCTCCACCATCAGCACCTACAAGCGAGATGACGTCCATCACCTCTATGTCAACTTCCATGCCCTGCCATAACACCATGGATGATCTTCTTGCAGAGCACATGCGAATAACTCTGACAACAGACCAGATGAACAAAGCGCTATCTGGTAGGAAGAGGAGGAATCATATTTTTGAGCGAAAGGTATGCATCGCCCCAATCGTGTGATGTTACAATTCCAGACTTGGTGTTTTCCGTCCCATATCCTGTAGCACAAGGCAAAAATACTTGAGGACAGAAAGAAAGACAGAGAAGACATGATAAAGGAGCTGTACCGCCTAAAACGTGAAGCTGGTACCACAATCTCTTTCATGAATATAGCAACATATCTGACAATCGTCGTGTCTAGGATATACCTCAGATTACGACACATTCAAATGTAAAGTATCGTCATTTGCTTGAGAGATCTTTTGTTTCTGATTGTTCGATGATAGCCTACCTTAACTACCAAGCCCGACTCGAGCATCTGGACGAACGACAGGTTCTGTCACGTGCGTAATATGATCTATCTACTGAATACTGACTCCATGCCGATCGACCGTCATAGCTTCGTCGTCTCTGACGGACTTGCGTCTTAAAGAGCGGACACCAAATTTGCCGCATAGGCACTCGTTCTCAGACGTACGTCGTTCGAGCATGTTCATGATCGGCCCTTTTGTTTACCTAGCTTCCAGGATGTTAATCCCGACTTTTTGGAGCGCGCAATTAGGATTGCGAAACGGTCATTTGATAGGTGTGTCACGACAGATCAGAGGCGCAGCGTCTCAATGTTAACCGAATGGCCAGTCCACCACCACCCAAACCTTTCTCGGCCCACGACCAGCTTCGCCTGCTAGCACGCAAGAAGGATGAAGCAATAGAACAGCGCCTCCGACCTTGCCTCCCCAAATTATTGCCCGCAGATTTGGATAGACAAGTCGACGCGCTCCTTTCCAGGAAGGGCGTCATCTCCAGGGTCGCGCGAGAACAAGTCTGCGACAAGGACCTCTCGCGTCTGTTGCCGTGCCAATGGCTAAACGACGAGATCATCAACTTTTACGGCGCAATGATTCTTTCGCGCTCGGAGGCGTGTAAAGAGAACCCCGGACCAAACGGCGTTACATATGGAAGGAAAAAGCCATTGAACGTGCATTACTTCAATACCTTCTTCTGGTCGAAGCTGCAGGGTGAGGGTTACGAACGAGCGAGACTTGCGAAATGGACAAAGAAGGTGCGTCGTTTCTTTATGGCGTCTCTGCTGGCCCTCTGATCTCCTCTTAGTTCGACATCTTTTCAAAAGACATCATTCTTATTCCCATCAACCACAGCAATTCTCATTGGACTGGAGCGGCGATCAACTTCCGTCGCAAACGGATAGAGTCGTACGACAGCATGAACCTTGACCGACGTCAAGTCTTCAAGGTTGGCCCATCTTGCCATCTGAAACGCTCATGGCTAACGATCACTCCTAGGGTCTTCGTCGCTACCTTGAACTAGAACATCAGAACAAAAAGAAGGAACCATTGGACTTGACGGATTGGGAGGACTATGACCCAGAGGTAGGGATCCGATTCTGAACCCAGTAAATAAAATATTAGTTCATCCAACATCTTCGCAGGACACTCCACAACAAGAAAATGGCTATGACTGTGGTGTCTTCACATGCCAATTCTTGGAGGCGCTATCCCGAGGAGAAGACGTATTCAATTTCTCCCAGAAAGATATGACTTATCTTCGCAGACGGATGATCTGGGAGATTGGACAAGCCAAATTTCTTGATGGGCCATAATATCACTCTATGAGCCTCCTGGCGTCCGCCAGTTTTCTGAGATATCTGTGGGAGTCTTATATATGCGTCGTGGGCTTTGTGGTTTGGGTGGCGAGTGGTTCCAGGGGAAGCTTGATTAGAAGGGTTCGGTACGAATATAATTGTGACGGGGAGCTCAGAGTTCATGATGTGAGGGTTCCTCATGTCCGAAGATCATTAACAACTTCAGCGTCGAAACCACCATACAATGATGAAGAACCAAAAGACGAAAACGAGGAAAACGATGTACCACAGCCATCGACAGCCTTGTCGGTCGGCCATGTTGTTCATTCGACGAAATGTCCCTGCGAGGATGCCAGAGGTTTCTGCGAATGCGTCGTTCTAGCACCACGAGAATTTGCTTAGATGGACAGGCCACGAGGAAACTCGGGGTAAAACGCGTACCATCTGACTGAGTTGGATAGTCGACTCTCGAACCTCATTCCCAATACCGATAGTTATCTTCGGAAGGGTAAAACATTCAGTGCCAAGCATAGGTGAAGCTAAAGCCCACGAGATAACATACATCTTTCAATAGTTTCACTTTGGCAGTCAAACCCTCGAGTTGTTCGTCATTCTGGCCCTCTATATCGTCGACATACCGATGGCCTGAAGGTGCGTGAAGCGGAAGTTCCAATGGAGATGAACGCCCAGAGGCTGGGGGTGTAAAACCGCCAAGCAGTGCGGAACGGTCACGTAGTGAATTGGGTGCTCGAAATCTTTGGAGACGTTTAAGACAGGAGAATATGGGCACATTGTTGCAAAGAGCCTCACCGTTGGGACATTCCGAGAGGGTGCCAGACCAGCTATGCGTCTCGGGTGATGGAAAGAGAAAAAGATGATAGTGCGGTGCCCACAGAGGCCACACGTAAACTTCCAAACCGAAGACTCGGACTGAGCTCAACGCTTCATGCTTCAAGACAGTGACACATTGGTGCGAAAGTCACCCATCAAGACCATGTTCACCCTTCCCTGCCGTCCGCGCGACATCCGGACTGTTTCATTTAGCTATAGTCAAGACTTCGGCAGCCTGAAGTTGCACCTGGAGTTCGGTACATAACGTGAATCTATACTCGGCTCAAATCTAAGGTGAACCGCTACTTTTCGTTCCTAGCCACCTTTTCAGCGCTCTGGTGCCGCTCTTACTTACATTCTCAAAGCTCGAGGAAACAGGTTACGACGTTTCACGATTAATACTCATTGGATTCGAACTTGTTGCGAAGGACAACACCACCCGACCAGAACGAGACAGCATTAGAATGCCAATGAATAGTGGATACACGCAACTTATCGCTTTGGCGCTGGCGATCGCCAGCAGCGCTTTTATCTACGCCAAGTTGGTGTCGTCAAGTGTGTCTATTCACGTACCGTTGTTACCAGCACTGACCTTGGTCGATTCGTGGAATGTAGAACGGAAGCCAGTGCTTAACCCCAAAAAATTCCAGGAGTTTTCTCTGCAAGAAAAAATCGTTGTGTCTCCCAATACTGCTATGTGAATGTCTGACCTTTGTACCATTGGAAGGGCTCCGAAGTAACAACCACGCGTCCATAGTTACCGTTTTGCTTTGCCTCGTCCAGATGACGTCCTCGGTCTACCCATAGGCCAACACATCTCCATTTCAGCGGAAATCAATGGCAAGGAAATCATGCGGAGCTACACGCCCACCAGTAGTGACGACGACCTTGGTCACTTTGACCTCTTGATCAAGGCAGGTGTTATCTGCTCCTTCCGAAAACCTTGCTCAGATGTAGTTAACACGTACCATTCATTAGTCCTACGAGAAGGGCAACATCTCGCGCTACATCTCGCTCCTAAAAATTGGCGACAAAGCCAAGATTCGTGGGCCCAAGGGCTTCTTCAAGTATACTCCCACTTTGTCTCGCCACATTGGAATGATTGCTGGTGGTACTGGTATAACGCCCATGCTCCAAATCATCAGAGTCGCCTTGAAGAACCCCGCCGACAAGACGAAGCTGAGCCTGATCTATGCGAATGTCAACCTTGAGGACATTCTTCTCAAGAAGGAGCTCGACCATCTCGCAGCGAGGCACCCTCATCGCTTCACTCTTTACTATGTCCTCAATAACCCATCAGAGGACTGGACTGGTGGTGTTGGCTTCGTTACGAAGGAACAGATTGTGAAATACTTGCCCCCTTCAAGTGACGATATCAAGGTTCTCTTGTGTGGTCAGTACACCCTTGTTTCGAGACGACCATTCACGTTGAGAATTCACCTCTAGGGCCTCCACCAATGATGATCGCCATGAAGTTCGCATAAGATGTGTGCTGAAGTGCATTATTTTGATTTTGATTTTATTATAGGAAACACCTCGCTGAGCTAAATTACCCCGCCCCACGTACAGTCAGCAAGCTTGAGGACCAAGTAATGTGCATCATGGATACGAACAACTGAAACTAACGGACATCCTTCTAGGTCTTCTCGTTCTAGCGGGTCTCTGGATCAATTAGGGCTGGCCTGTCTCGGAGATCGTGGCTACGAGGCAGACACTATATCATCAGATCTTCGTATGCTACCGTCTTCATGGCGAAGAACCCCCCTTACTGTAATTCATCACGAACGCACGTGACGGTACTGAAATAGAGGGTCCATTGTTTCTTCGACCACTTTATAGTCAGCTGTGAACACTCTCGAAACGTCAGATAAAAAGAGAACCGGCGTGCAGGCTGGGTAATGACAGGGATACGAGGATGAATAACTTATCGGCAAACCTTGAGCGGAAGCGAAAAGGTCCCTACCGAAGTGTACATTGCAGCCCATGCCGTTGACCATCTCGACTTCGAAGAGGTTCACCAGTCTCGAGACACGTTATAGGTTGGACCCTGAGAAACTTGTGCAATGAGAGCCATAGTACGGGTGGTAAGACGTCAAGTTCAAGAAGGGGCTTGCAAGTCATTCGAGTTCATTGGGCTGGGTCTGTTGGCGCTGGTACTGACGTTAGGCTTGGCAGAGAAACGCGGCAACCTTGCACCATTGCAAACTGATGATCACAAGAAAAGGGGAACCTCTTGAAGCAACCAAACCGTACCGAGGGACGAAATCGAACTTGAAGCGGTGTGCGTACGCCTGGATGTAAGTCCAGCAACATGTCAAGCGTGAAAATATATGATACGTATAGGTATAAAGTCAAGAAAAAAAGGAGCTGAAAGGTTTGAAAAACTGCCGATGTGAGATGGGGTGTAGTGGATATGCGAGAGATAGGATGCAGGATAAGGAGACGAGGTGATGCGGGTGATGAGTCCGCCATACTGAGGCAATAAGATGGCAAACAGCGCGGGAGGTAATACAAGTCCATTTATTTGAAAAAAAGCGCCTTCAGTCGATGCTCATCCGGTTGGGATTCATGCTCATGGGTCCGCGGTGGACTTGTTGAGATCCATCTCCGTGGGCGTGGGCATTACTTCTCGCGACTGCGAGTATATGATTAGCGGATTGAAACTGTTTGTGGAACCGAGGCACTCACTTGATCTTTTCAGTCCCCTGCCGAAGTTCTGCATCACGATGATGCTGAAGACGATTGTTACCAGTAGGAGGAATATAGCGATTGCAGCTGTTTATACGATTGTCAAGAAGTTGAAGTTGTTCTAGCATAACATAGAACGGAAACAACGCACAAAAAGTGGTAAGTGAATGCCAAACGAGAGCGTAATCCGTCTCGCGATACTTCAGCAGTTTGTATGTCTGCAGCGGGGTTAGCATTTGGGTAAGTAATAATTCCGACCACCCACTTTGTAGATGAAGTACACCAAAGCTCCTATACACCCTGACATGAACGTGGCCATCATCCACTTGTTCTCATGGCGTGCTGCTAGGTGGCCCTCGACAAGAAGAACAACAGATAAAGGGAGAGCAGCCCAAGTGACATAGTATTCCCAGTCATTCTTTTGCAGAACTAGCCAAAGGAACTGCACGGAGAAACCGACCCAGAAGAAGAGATCGAACTTGACGAGACATTGGAAAATTTGATAGCTGGCATACATCTTCTTGATGCGACGATCAGCACCAAGGAATTTGTACACCTTCCACCCAAACTCGTTATAAATTTTCCAGCCGAGCGCAATGTACGCCACTTCCGCGGCGGATATTACAGCAGGGATGATGTTCGTAAGCACGTTAACCGGTATGTGGATGATGCCTTCTGACGTAGTCGTCGAGTTTTGAATTTCACCAATTTGTATGATGGCGTAGATTAGGAAAAGAAGATTAAACAATCTGAATTATAAATTAGCAAGGTGATTAACGAATCTCGTCAACTTTCTCACATGAGACAAATGAACTGCAGAGTGTTTCGAGCATACACTGCATCTACCGCGAGAACGAGCTGGAATATGCTGAGCAAGGCGTCAGGTCATGAGACTACGAATAGACGTGGATGCATACTGTGCTAGTGCAAACACGCTGAGGTACACAGGCATTTTCTTGGCACTTTCATCGTCAACACTTCCAGCATCCTGCAGTCGGACGAGCAAATCGCTCTCAATGGCAATATCTATTGCCGTTTCAACAAGGACGGTTATCACAAACAGTCGACACGCCCAAGAGTCGGGAAGTATCTTTGGAGGCTATGAACAAGATTTTGACAAAAAAGCATTTGGGTGTATGCTTACTCGTTGCCAACAACTCCGGTTATCGACGACCTTCTCTTGCTTTGGCTTTGGAGGGTAACTTTGTGGAAGTGGGGGTATAACGTCCTCTTCTTCTAGGGTCTTGCCATTGGGGTAAAGTGACTTGCTGTCCAGGGAATATGATGGCCCTCGAGATTCAGAGTCATTTGTGGCATGAGTTTGAACTTTGAAGGTCTGATGGCGTGAAATCCTCGAATAAGGCTCAGCATATTGGTCTATAAGGTCGTCATATGATGACTTGAAGGCGTCCGCATTTGAAGGATTAGGATGGTGCGTCGAGAGGTAGTCTGTTGAGCGGTCACCATGATTCGTGAATTGGTGAGCCATGGTGATGTGGTAAAGAGCGTCAGGTTAAGCAAGTTGAGGTGGGTTTCTGTCGTCCTGCGAGCGTTGTGGCGAGAGTAAAAGAGTGTATAATTCCGGTTAATCCAGCGTCAAGAGAGTGTTGTCGCTCACAAGACTGTCCAAGAGACGAACTGAGGAGACGGCGGCCACTGCGTTGTCCACTGGTGTTTGAACGACTTTGGCTGCTTAATATTCGTGGGAATGTACTTCTACTTTGGTACATATCCCGAAATTCAATCACAAATGTCCCCATTCGGTATCATAAATCATTGACACCGTTCTTGGGTTCATCAACGTAATAAGTCCGTGAGCTTGAAGCCTCACGTTTGCACTGACAGTGTCAATTCTGGTGTCTCTGTCTAAACGAGTGCAGTGTTGTCCTAGGGGGGGCACCTGTTGACCTCATAGTCATCCTCCTGCTCTCTTGAAATTAGTCTGGAAGGTTTCGGCGGGCCCCCTCAATCGTTTCGTTTACAGCTTTCGAACGGGCTTCATCTCGGTTTATCAGCAGTGAACAGGATGTGTATACAATACGGAGGACTAACACGTTCATTTTCTATCTCTTGTAGGTACTATTCGAAGGCCATTGTCACAGCCTGAGAGGATTTTACCGACCTGGATTTCGGCGCAGTCAAGCATTGCGGTCGATCCCTTTGTTTCTTCTCCGATCCCGCGAGGATTCCTGATTCATCGTCATCGGCACGACTTCCTTGCAACGTTGTTATGAAATTCTTTGCTTTTGCCCTTCAGAAGCAAAGGTCACCTGTTTACCCGCAATCCCTGCATTTCTTTTGTTTACCACTATGCATTCGACTGGGCACTCGCCAGTCAAGGGTCGGTTTGTGACTCTGGTTTTCAGCAGTGTTTTTTTGTCATCATGAGTGCTGCAAGGAATTACGGAGAGTTGTTACTTACTGGGGTATGCCACAGCTCCTTTTGCTTGTGCATTCCTCATTGGTGTGTCTTAGGAATGACAGTGTACCTGAATAATGGCATCCATGCCATGATGATTTCGTAAGTCTACACTCTGTGGGGTTCATACGAACAATGTTTGTTTTCAGAAGCTCATACGTATCCCTCACGCCGAAGAAACCGCTCGATGGTGAGATGTCAGCTCTTGCAAGTTAGATTTTCGTTCAATCAAGTTCCTGTACTGATGGCCTTCTCTCTACAGTTGTGGGTAATGGACGCGAGTGTCATTCTGTCGCCCTATTGATGGACATCACCATCGGGTTTATCAATTGGACGGTTGAAAACGGCATTGCTGTCACCGTTGTGGGTACAGTATTTGGACCAGCACCATACTGTGAATGACCTCGAGTATAATCGAAACATGCTGATAATATATCTGACATAGATCTGCAACGGGTAGTGCTGGTAGCGGGGAATCGTGCTTACCTCCGAACCGGGTCTCCGAAAACGTGTAGGAGAGAACTACGAACAAAAGCATGACCGACAAGGTCGACTCACGAATTCCAAGATACTCTCTGGGTGTGAAGGGTAACACAAAATAATAAGCCATTCCCATTCTCGTCGGTACATACGTAGGGATATCATACATTGGTCGGTCGTGCTTGTTAGCCATGGGGGGTACATAGCTGTTGTTCATTAGTAAATTGCACTGTTGAAACAATAGAGATAGAAGGGTAAACGGGCAACTTCTGTGGTAGTCGTAATCATTGCTGTGAAGGATTGTGTCATGAACCATCAGTGTCTGTGGATGAACCAGTCTCTTCCCCTTCAACATCTTAAGGTACCAGTGGTAACTTCAGTGTTACGATTTCAATGGTCACCCATTGTACGTACCAATGAGATAGTCAGGTTCGACTCTGACGGGTGGTGGTGGTGGCCTTGGGGGACTAGGACGTTTCACTTGGGCAGCCAGAGCAGCTGCACCTCTACCCATCCCCGTTTTGCTGCCTTTGGGACGTCCACGTTTTGGTGGACCTGTCCCGGTGGGACTTTGAGCTGAAATTGCAGATGATGTCGAAGTAGCGATAGGAGTGCCAGCAGAGGACTGGGAGCCGGGCGTAGAGGAGCGTTCTCGGTCTAAGAATGACGCAGTGGATGAAGATCGTAACTTGGAGGGAACCTTGGATTGTGAGGAAGGAACCTGTAGTGTCTACATAGCGGATAGATAAGTTCAGGAATACGGTGAGGGAGTGACACAAACCTGATTCCCGGAGCTATCGAGCCCTGCCTTGAGACGAGAAACCGGGGAGCCTGGGTAAAAGTCAGATGTATGTAACACGTATATCAGTCACGGCGACTGACCAGTCGTTTTTTGTTTTTTCTGCTGCTTAACTGGAGATGTTTGTGGCGAAACGGGCTGCTTTGAAACCAGCGAATGGTAAGCCAGCCGCCGAAACGCGCGGGGTGACTTACCCGTTTTCTTTTGAGGTTGAATTCGGCTTCATCTATGGCACCATGAGATAGTACATCTGAACCCTCAAGGACTGTCAAATACCGGTAAGTTTACTCTTTGATTTCCCTTTTGCTTTCCCGTTGGAGTGGTCATCGGAGACGTTACCATTCTCTGAACCGAGATACGGTGATGCCGACCGGCCGGATTCGATCTGTATCCTGAAAAAGGAGTTCGCCTTGCTAAAGGACTGAGATGCCATCCATCACATACTTTGTTTTGAGATGAGTGCCACGTGCTGCTCCGCGTCGTACACCAGTTCCTAGTCCCATGCACGAACTGAGGTGAGGAGCGTATCTGTTTGACGCGATCTTGAGACAATGGTGAATATTGTAACAGGGTGTCTGACATAATGAAGAAGGACTGCACCTGTCGTTTGCACACTGTGCACTCGAAGAGGATGTTACCGTCCTTGATATTTGTGGGCGTATTCGTTCCGGTGTTAGAAATATTCTTGTCCCCGGATGACGTCTCGCTATTCCCTGTGTCTGGTGGTTGCAATGTTACCTGGCTATTGCTTCCATGAGCTATGTAATGAATGGAGAATATCATAATGGTTAGACGAAGGGAACGGGCAGTCCAGCACAGTGAGTCGCACCTATGCCACAGCTACAGGGTGCATGAGGATTGGTGTCGCATGGGGCATTGGAAAAAGCTCACCGGGTATGACATATATGACAAACTGCTCGACTCCGTGCTATTTCATGATGCCCACGGAGGGCAGCGTCCATTACAAGATCATCTAACATGGCGGAGAAGAGCCTGGCGGTCTGGATGCAGTGAGCGCCTGGATGGTGTTACAGGATAAAGCACGTACCAAACCTGAGATAACCTCCTCCCGTTCTGACTTGGACATGCTTCATGCGCGTCTTCGGCGTTTGCCTGATGTCGATCGAGCTGCTCAACGTGCGCTGTGGTGTCCGGCCGTAGTTGATTCTGAACCTGTCACAACGGCTGATCGTCGGGGACACGTGACCCACTCAGTACTAAAACTGCATATTCGCCGAGATTCAAATCGCGGCCACGGAGCGTTGTCCGGCCCGGTCCTTCATTTGCATCACCTCTGTGATCCCGTGGTTGTGTTCATTCCAACAGCCCTTCGGGCAACCCTGGACCCTCTAGACTTGTCCTCCGAGTTAGCTGATGCACAAGGCTCACACAGAATGTAGTCCATGTATGCGTAAGTGATGTGGCACATTGCTTTTTCCCACCTTGCGCAAAGCTTGTCAACTAAGACACCTTACTGTAGAAATCTAAGGCCCCAAATCCACATAATGTAGTGCTTTGTTACCATAGTATACAGACAGCCGAGGTTGACAAATAGCCATGGCTCACGGGCCAGCTGATTGTAGGCTAACCTACATATGAGTTGCACTTGTAGGGCATGGATGGGCCAAGATGTAATAAAAATCCCGTGTGATATGAGTTGGCTGAGGGGTTATTTTAGTAAGGGTATTTTGAGTGATGGGTGGGTCAATATGTGGTGGTTTTGTGTGATATGAGTGGGCCAAGGGATGGGTGACCTCATAGGTCTTGGGTGGGCCGAGGGATGGGCAACCCATAGGTATTGGATGGGCTGAGGGATATTTCCATAGGCATTTTGTCAGTAATGGGTGGAACCATTGAATGGTGGTAAGGGTGTACCATGGGGATGGGGTGGGCCAAGGGCTGGGTGACCCATAGGTGTCAGATGATGTTTATGTTTCAGAAAAGATGTACAAGAACTAGCTTTACTACCATGGCCAAAAAAGAACTACCAAACCCCTGGTAAAGTATAGAAAATGGGTTGAGAACCTGGAGACAAAGAGATGATAGCTCAGTATCAATGGGCTGTGAACAAGGTGATGAAAAGTCTTATCAAAGAGGAGTTAAAGGAAGCCAAAGCCAAAGCCAAAGAATGGAGGAGAAAGACCACCTCCAGAGGTACAGGCAAGGTAAGGGTTGAAGCTCTGGATGGAGACCAACTGCTAACATCCTACTGTAGAACAGCCTTACAGAAAGGGGAGAAATATGTGAGGGAGTTTGCAGAGGAGGTGTGGAAGAGATGTGGGAGGAGAGTAGCCATCCTGGCAGCCTGGAAAGACAAAGCTGGAAAGATCATGACCACTCAGTAAGTGACCGAGCATACAATCCACAAGCCAAAGGTATTCAGAATGCTAACTGGGCCATAGATATGACATTAATGATGAGATCAGGAATGGAGTGGGATTCAATGGGTGGGGTGGAGCTCATCAAAGATGATGGAGTATGCCAAGACCAAGCTTGGAAACTCAGGATCGTCAGATGGGGGTGAGACCAAAGCCGATCCCGATGCTGATGATGAATCTGATTCTGAGGTTTGGCCACAAAAGAAGAACATGAAGAAAGGGAAGGTAAATCCAGTCTCAATGGGTAGAAATGGAGGAAAGACTTGGATAACAGACATGAATGATGTCAGCCTGAAGATCATGAAACAGATCATCTGGGGCTTTGTCACCTTTCACTATAGTAAGTGGAGACAGCTTAGTGAACACCAGGCCTGATTTCTCCCATAGGTAAGGCTTCAGGAATGAAGGAGCTACCTATCCCATGGACACACATTGTCGGTCAACAATTGGACTACATGGCCTTCAAGTATTTGCCATGGGGATGAAGCTTCAGGAGCCATTAAAGCTTCAGAAAAAGGAGGTAATTTCCATCTTGGACTTCTGGAGAGAGAGACAGCAATCACATCCGGCAGATGTCCTGAGCTTCTGAAAATGGAGGGACTCGGCAGGCATCCTACAAGACCCTGTGGAGTTGGATTCTGATGAAGAGGCAGTGGCCCAAAGAAGGAAGGCCTCTAAAGGAAAGAGAAAGGCCGGGTCTGAAGATGGACTAACTGAAGGTGAAGGCAGATCAAAATCAAGAGGACAAGGCAGGAAGGGAAAGAATGCTTCAAGGGTAGATGACTCTGAAGAGTCCAAGGATGACCAGAACAATGGGAATGTGTCTGGGTGGAGGCATGATACCAATAGGGAAGATTTGGGAGGGTCACATCCCGAAACTTTCCCTATCCATATGACACACTTCTGGCCCCTTATGATCAAACCCCAAACCCTGGACTTTTCCTTAGATTTTCACCTTAACCTGATATCCTGAATCCTGTATTTCCCATCTTGGACTTTTGTATTCCTGTCCCAGACTTTTGTACTCCTATCTCAGCTATCTCTTGACATATGTTCTTTTCCTTTGACATCCCTTGACACTTACAGTTCCTATTGATAATTCCCTTCCTCCTGCTTCACAATTATTGTGCCATTGTCCTTAGTTATCATTCCATCATTCTGATGCCATTTCAATTCACCCTTACTATACTCTGGAAACCCGAAACCCCGATTTGTCCAATATACTTTAACAATTTTTAACCCACCTGTACTCTGTGATATTTCCTTAGTTCAAATATTGACTAAATCCTGTTCTATCCTCCAAAGTCTTTGCTTCACTGAAACCCCTCTCAGTCCTTAGGTTGAACTTAGGATTGTATTCTGAACCTCTGCCTCGAAATTAAGAGACAGAACTTGTACAGGGGTGCAACACATAAGCTGAAGCCAAAGTCCCTTGCCCCTCCAACCCCCCCTCAGGGATTCCTGACCCCTCATGCCTTCCCCACGCTCTGGACTCTCAGGGAATTCAGGGATTGAACCTGGACTTGACAGAGAGGTACTGATGGAAAGCAAGCGCCCAGTCATTTGGGCCATAGGAAGTCAGGGGGTGAGTACATCTCATGACTGTCATATCCAAATATAATTCCTGATACAACAAGACATAGCTAATGAACCGAAAAATTGGGTCATCAGTAGAAGAGGGACTGAGAATGATGAAGCCAAGGGCAAAGGCATCATGGGGCCAAAGCCGACCCCTGCACCAAAGGCCAAACCCCATATAGCTACCAGACCACAACCCAATGCCAAACAAGTTGAAACAAGGGAAGCAGCAAGGAAGCCAAGTGAGCAACCTCGGAAAACAAGACCGAAGCTGACTGTCAGAGGCCCAAAGCCAGCCAGGGTACATTCTGAAATTCATGACAGCTCGGAAGATGGTAAGTGAGTATTATCCTGGGGTTAGCTGTGAGATGAACATATATTCTTCAGATCAAGGGAAGAAACAGAACAGTCAAGGCCAAAGCAGAGCTAAAAGGCACCCAGCCAATTCCATGAGGAAAGCCCCAAGGGTAGAGCTGTTCACAAAATGCGGAAATAAGTTTCGGGTTGAAATCCTAAGTACCCACTCATTGTTGATAGACAAAGTTGATACAATAAAATACACTATTTATGTATATACAGTTACTTTACTCCATCCTTGCCAGCACATTTTCCAGGTGGCTGATAGCATCATCAAGCCTTTGAATCTTGGTCAAGATCTCCACATGTCAGTCTGTTAGATACATGAACCTATCCACATATTGGACATAGGCCATGATGAGAAATCTGTCATGGTGCCAGCTCAATGGGTGATTCTGTGCGAGATGTTGTTGTTGCCACTGATACCCATCAAACATCAGCTGATCTGCATATATTGTTGAATGGTGAAATGGAAATGAAATCAAATGGGACTTACAGTATTTCAACCGAGCTAAGTCCTCGAGCTGAAGATCACTGCCTGGGATTGGTGGCTGTACTAATGTCCTCAATATGTATTCTAGGCATTCCTGGAATAAACAGTCTGCAGGCAATGTCTGACCAAATAAGGCCATTCCAGTAGGAATTGGCCCAAGTTGAATTTCAGGATCTGATGGTTCCAACAAAATTGCCCGACAGGTGCTGGCCAATTTAGCATTGGAAATGAATGGTGGGCTGGGGAGAGGACTATCCTCAAGCATAGGTAGGATTGGCAGTTCTGGACTGCTGTCAGGAATGATCAGAGGTGTCAGAAGCCTCAGATCATTGGATGTGGTGGACTCAGCACTTAGATGGCTAGGAACCTTGGGGGGCTCAAAGGATGGAGAAAATGAAAATGGGAGATTCATAGAGGAACCTTGGGGGGTTGAGAAGTTTCAAGAGGAAGTCTGGGAAGGAATGGATGGGGCTAAGAATAAATCTGAGGAAGGTGGTGGTTCAATCTCCATCAGTTGATCTGGAAGATAATGCTTGGTTTGGGTGAGCAAAATGAATTTGTAGGCTTACCATTGAATCTGACCTGGCCAGGAGCATTACCTTGGGCTTGTAGGTTGGACATGATCAATGTTAATGTTAATATGGGTGAGCCAGTGGGAAATGGTGTGAAATGGTGTGCAAAAAGTATTCCGAGACTTCTGCCTTGTCAATATTCTACTCCCGGACCAAATTGGTCTTTGTGCTCGGGCAATGCTGTCAGTACACAGTTTATTATTTAAACCTAACCTCAGCTTTAAAATCATTTCACCCCTCTGCTCACATCCACCCAACCTGTCTGTCACAAAATTACTGATTTGAATACAAATGTCTTCATCTACAAACAACATTGCCAAGTTTGAGTCTTTTGCTGAGAAAGCAGCTCAGCTCATCCAAAGTTCCATTGTGAAACTTTGAGGGAAGGCGGGAGTGGAGGAATGGAAGAGGCAGTGAACACTGTCAATGAAATATTGGTAGGTGGACAGTCCATGACATTAGGTGGGAAGCCAATGATGGAAATAGGGTCATGTTAGGGAAAACCATGTGGCTGGGGCCAAGGTTCCTTCCATCATCACAGCCACTGACATGGTCATATATCCCATGGCCAAGGTCATAACCCGAGGATGGCCAAAGGTTGGTTTGATCTTGAAGCCTGGCCCCAAAATCAGTGGCCACCCATGGTCACATCCCCCAAAGCCGATCTTGAAGGGAAAGGGAGTGGATCCTTTGGAAAGGGGGGAGGCATGGTTTCCAAAGGGAGAAAGAGGGGAAAGGAGAACAAGGAAGGTAAGAGTTCAAAGGATGGGGAGAAGAACAAGCAGGAGGAGGAGGAGGATGAGAAGCTGGAGGGCATTGAGAAAAGGTCAGCTCAGGGAAAGGTAAGCTTAGGTAGAAGAGCAGGAGAGGAAGAGGAAAAGCAGGGGAGAAGCTGGGAGAGGAGGTCGAAGAACCAGCCAAAACGTTGGTCTCAGTCCTGTGCCATTGAATCATGGGAAGTTATCTCCTCCAATGAGGACCAAGCATCCGAACCATCAAGATTCTGTCCCAATACCACTGCAACTCCCCCTTCATCCTCGAAGGCTCCTTTGGAAGTCTGTGAAAGCTGTGCCCAAAAAGTGTAGCCTTGCACATGAAACCTATGGGTCACACATTCCTCAGCCCATTTGACACCTACAAGTCACCCATTCCTCAGCCCACCCAAGACCTACAGGTCACACATTCCTTGGCCCGTCCGACACCTATGGGTCACCCATCCCTTACCTTACCTGAGACCTACTGATCACACATTCCTTGGCCCATCCAACACCTATGGGTCACCCATCCCTCAGCCCATCTGATATCTAATGGTCACCCCTCCCTTGGCCCACCCCATCCCCATGGTACACCCTTATACATCTTTTCTGAAACATAAACATCATCTGACACTTATGGGTCACCCAGCCCTTGGCCCACCCCATCCCCATGGTACACCCTTACCACCATTCAATGGTTCCACCCATTACTGACAAAATACCTATTAAGATATCCCTCAGCCCATCCAATACCTATGGGTTGCCCATCCCTCGGCCCACCCAATTGGGCCCTGGTATGAATCTGCCCAGTCAGACTTGAAGTTTTCAGTAACACTTGTCAGGGGCTAGATTAACAATGACCCATACATATACCCAGAAGTCTGACTCTTTGCTCTCAACAATTTGTGCTCCATCAAGAGACACCATGAGAACTGTGTTGAAAGCATGACAATGGCAGGTACTTGGACTTACATTGCAATGAGGTCTGAGAACTTGCTATAGATGATAGTGGTTGGAGATCAAGAAGTATTATTGTAACTCAGACTGAGTGTCTGACTCTTATACTACATGGCATGTGAACTACTTACATAAGTATTGGTAATAACCATACATTCAACACTCCCCCTTACTTAGTGTATGATAATTGCATAAGTATTAGGAATAGTCTACTATGCATCATCTAGTTTTTGGCTAGTAGCATGATTG